>WOVY01005258.1:0-203575 GCA_013436015.1 Rhipicephalus annulatus | reverse complement strand
AGAAGAAGAGAAGCTCTATACAACCCTATATCGCAAACCAACGGATCGACAACAATACCTTCATTACAAAAGCGATCACCCACGCCACTGTAAAAACAGTATTCATACAGCCAGCTCACCGGTTTAAGCGAATCTGCTTAGAGACGCTGACTTTGACACGAGCTCACAGAGGCTAAAACTTATGCTCGAGCAACAAAAATACCCCCACATGTATTAATGACGCTGTTCAAAAGCGAGAAAATAAAGCGTGAAGGACTTATGAAGCGACCACACGAGAAGACCCACAACGAACAACCTCTGCTTGACTTACAGCACAAACTTCCCCAATGTAAACAAAATCCTTAAACGACATTACAACATTCTGGAACAAAGTGAACGTCTGAAAAAGCGCATTCCATCCGCTCCAGGCGTCGTTTACCGACGACCACGTAACCTCAAAGACACCCTTGTCCACTCCCAATTAACACATCACCCCCAATAATTCATGCCGACCTTGTTAAAGCCACGATGTCTTGTATGTAAGGCGATGCGAGAAACAGACAAGCAACCAGCACGCAATCCAGTTTTCGATTAACATACGAGGAAACCTAACATGCGATTCCTCTAATGTGGTGTACCTACTCGAATGCAACGTGTGTGGTATGCAGTACATCGGACAAACAGAAACACCATTTAGGATTCGCTTCAATTATCACAGAGCCCATGCAAAATCAGCCCCAAGTCTACCCCTATCAAAACATCTCAATCTTCCGACCATGCATTCGACAAACTATCAGTAACGCTCTTAGAGACGGGATTTCAAATCAAATCGAGAACGTGAACAATGAGAGTATACCTTATCCACCGATTTAACACCCTCGATAGAGGAATAAATGAGAATCCTGGAACACTTGCAGTAATTAAAAGCATTAGAAAACAATAACGGCAATAATGAAAATAGTAACTGAGTTCACGGCACTGCAGCTGCGAAGGGCACTGGACAACTCAAAACAATTCCAAGTGTAACTACTCTTCCTAAGTGCAGCTGTCGTCTGTTTTCTGTTTATTTTACTACCCAATCAATTGTGCCATGCAAGACATGCCCAACAGAAACCTGTGCACAGCCGGGAGACCCCCACGCACGCGTAATCCAGAAGCGGGCAAGGAATTCGCATGCGCCCGCTTATGAGCCTCTGCCGCAATACGCGGTACCCCTCTTCTACGACGAAATGTTGACGGGGCTCCGAGTAGTTAAAGGCTTAGAACTTCCTAAAAAAGCTCTTTTTTGCCCTACACTGAACCGCCAGTGCCAGGAGGCGCCGTCTGGTCGGGAAGAATGCGTTAGTGAAAGGAAGCATACACAGACCACTGACATCAGAAAGGTGAAGGGGAGAAAGGAGAGAGATGAGGGATGAAGGGCAAGTGGAAGGGGGCGCCCGAAGGGAGTCCACCTTATATTCTTTTTCTCTTTCTTTTTTTTCTTTTTTCCCTTTTTTCTGTCTTTTTCCTCTTCCTTTCCCTTTTATTTGAGATTGTGTAAAGCTGAGCAACAACAAACTGTACCTTTAATCCTGATGAAGGCGAGAGTCTAGGCCGAAACGTCAAAATAAACCAAGTTGTGACCGCTCATGGAGGATCTACTGGACTATATGCAACGCTACGGCCACTCAACCACCATGCCTGCCTATATATAGGCGACCAGGTGGGGAGGTCTCTCTCGTAATTGCGGTACCACAGACTGGCGACGTCTGTCTAATAAAATTGGACGACAGTAAGCTTGTGCGCATCGTCCCACTTGTTGTGCTTGCTCACCGGTCGTATTCGTCGAGCCAGTCTTCCACGTCTTTGTCATCGTTTCCACTGAAGGTAGGTGGATCGCGTTGCCGAAAGGAGCCAAGCCAGACAGGAGCTGCAGTAGTTGGAGCCGAGGGCGGCCTGCTGATCGTCGTCCGTGGACATCGTAGCAACTGGAGGCAACGTACGGCTTCGCAATTCCAGGATTAGGCGTTACCCAGCACTCTCCACCAATTATAATGAGGCGTTTTAGAGTGGCACTCTTTTATAAAAGAGGAGAGCGGTCACGACACGTCAAGTGGTAATGGTGGAACTAGCCTGAGTCGTTGTTGTTGTTGTTGTTCTCCTATTGTTAGTGGCGATACCACTGTGGGGATTGGCCAAGAATCGAGTGGCTTTTAAAATTTACTGTTCAGATTTTTAGAATGATGGAGGTATAACAGAAAGATTACCGATAGCCTATAGGCAAGTGTGGTGCTTAATGTAATGCATACAAATATTTACATAAGCAAATTTATTCTTAGAATAGACCAATAATCTGATTTTATACGTATATAATTATGTGGACATGTTAAGATAATGAAAACTGGTTAATTAGTCAACCTATTAGTTTCATCAATATAGTCCCGGACGGCCGCGGCATACTGTGCCATTAGAGAAACCAGAAATGGAAGCTCCAAAAGACAAATGACCTTAGCCTGAGTCCTCAGCCAACCAAACGTCGTCTTCTTCACCGACTGAGTGATACCCCCTGCCCTTCTGAGTAGCATTCATCTTCTTCAATACAATATATATAAATATAGATATATATATATATATATATATATATATATATATATATATATATATATATATATATATATATATATATATTCAGATCCTGCCTCATGGCAAGTTATCTTTTCACCCACTTTTCTTTCTTCTCATTTACATTACAATTGGCTAATAACTTCCCCTATACCTTCCTTGGCATTATTGTCTGTTAGATCTCACTAATATTGTGTTAAACACGAAAAACGAGCCCTTGAGTATACACTTGTTTCCCTTATTCATTAACGAGGGTCTCGTACTTGCAGACTTGGTGCCTGTAGGTGTATACGGTGGACTATTGGTCAACTGCCAGTTAGTAATAAGTTCACGTTGCTACGTGACGCCAAACAGGCTCATAAAGAGTGTGCCACACTCGCCGCCATGGCTACTAGTGGCGCTGACTGACACTCCCACGTTTAAATTGACATGGATACCCCATAAAGTGGCTGGGGGGATGGCTGTCGTGGTAGCTCAGTGGTGGAGCATCGAACGCGTTATTCGGAGGTCGCAGGTTCGGATCCTGCCCACGGCAAGTTATTTTTTCACCCACTTTTCTTTCTTCTCATTTACATTACAATTGGCCTAATAACTTTCCCTATTACCTTCCTTGGTATATTCTCTGCTACTGCACTGCTACTTTACCTCAAGTCAACAAGCCTGAGCGACCGCTGTAGGCTGTGTGTGCTCCCCGAGTGTGCTCGTGATTGTGTGTACCTTCTCATCTTTCTGCAACCTCTTTTCTCCCCTTTATCCCTTCCCCAGTGCAGGGTAGCAAACCGGATGTGCGTCTGGTTAACCTCCCTGTCTTTGCTTGCGTCTTTATCTCTCTCTCTCTTCTCTGCTAGATCTCATTAATATTATGTCAAAACACGGAAAAACGAGCCCTTAGGGTATACACTTATTTCTCGTAATATATATATATATATATATTAATATATATATATATATATATATATATATATATAGATATATATATATATATATATAATATATATATATATATATACAGCCTGAATAAACCAGACACCCCCCTACGTTCCAGTCATTTCTGCGAGATACTAACGACTTCCTTTCTGATATTGCCAACCTTATTATACCTAACAACGCTCTCCTTGTAACTCTCGATGTTGCGTCTCTCTACACAAGCATACGGCACTTGGATGGTATAAGGTCCGTGGTTGAGGCTTACGATCACTCCGCTCTCGACAAGTCCATTGATAGCTCGACTATAGCTATACTGCTTGAAAGGATTCTTCAGTACAACAACTTTGAATTCAATGGAGTGCATTATGTTCAAGTAAGTGGTACGTCTATGGGTACTAAGATTGGGTCAAGCTATGCAAATATATTTATGGGATCCCTTGAGAACAAATTCTTGTCGGGTCGCTCGCTAAAACCTTTTTATTATAAAAGATTTATTGACGACATTTTCATGATTTGGGGGTGCACGTTAAAGAACCCCAGGTGGTCTAAATTTCCGGAGCCCTCCACTACGGCGTCTCTCATAATCATATAGTGGTTTTGGGACGTTAAACCCCACATATAAATCAATTTTCATGATTTGGCCACATGGAGAGGAGGAACTTTTGTCTTCTATTTCGGACTTTAATAATGCTCACCCTTCCATATCCTTTTCGCACACATATTCACCAGAGACCATTAACTTTCTCGATGTCACAGTATGTCTCGATAATGCAAAATTGAGCACTAAACTGTACCGCAAGCCGACTGACAGACAGAGGTATTTACACTTTCAAAGCAGTCACAAAAGGCACTGCAAATCCAGGATACCTTACAGCCAGGCCTTACGCTTTAAGCGAATTTGCTCTGAGCAATCTGATTTTGATAATAACTGTAACCAGCTACGCACTGCACTTCTTAAACAGAAATATCCGCCCAAGTTAGTCGATGACGCAGTAAGGCGTGCTGACGCACAAGACCGTACAGCACTCTGCATCCCCAAGAAAATCCTAAAAGTCATTCACAGGTGAACCTGGTTTTAACCCATAACGCATCCTCACCTAACGTCGCATCAATTTTCCGTAAACACCACAACATACTTATGCAGAGCGAACGCCTTGCAAAAGCGTTTCCAGAACCACTACGTGTTGTGTAGAGACGAGGCAAGAATTTGCGAGATTTATTAACTTCCTCTAAAACCAGACCGAGCAATAACGTCCAGACGCTTGGTTGCCGTTTTTGTAAAAAGCCCCGCTGTAAAGTGTGTGCGCACATGACCACAACACTGGCAGCCAGTACTGCGACGAACTTCAACTTCAAAATTAAGGGCAGTTTCACTTGTGATACTGCAAATGTCGTATATTTGCTAGAATGCCCAATCTGTCATGTACAATACATAGGTCATACTGAAACTGCTTTTCGATACCGTTTCAATAATCATAAAGCTCATGTGCATGCCCTTCCTAACTTACCAATTTGAAGGCATGTCACCGAGGCAGGTCATTCATTCAGTAACATGATAGCTACAATACTGGAATCGGGTTTTAAATCACAGCATTAACGCGAAGTAAAGGAGTCATTTTTAATTCATAAATTCAGAACACTATCTGCCGGCATGAACGAGAGCCCGGGTACGCTTACTTGCATACTGCCTTAGTAAATCGCTTTTTTGTTTTACTGACAAGTGTATATTCTTCGCACGATGTTGGCCTATTGTCAAATATTACCTACATAATGTAGGTGGCCTTTGTCGCTTCACCATTTACTCGCATTCATTTTGCTCTGCCTGCTTTGTGATTTTGTTTATCTCTCTAAACTTCTTTTTCTTTTTTAAAGGCTTACTGAATGTTTTTAGGCTGTGATTATCCCGCAGAACGTATGACCAAGTGAGCTACTGCGTGCGCAGTCTGTTACTTTGCTGACCTGTTGCATTCCACACAAGTTGTAGGGTATCTAATACGTACCAATTCACTATTGTATAATGATACGCGTTTTCAGCTGTATACGCACTATAGCCACGTACCTTTGGTGATATATAATCTTGTTTCCTAAACTACTGATAATGACTTACCCGTGTGATACGCAAAGAAGCGGCTTATATATGTGCCCTGTGTGCCATGTGTAACCATTCACTCCGACGAAGGCAGGCCCACCTGCCTAAACGTTAGTAAAACTAGTGTTTTTTCGCACGTTTGTCGACCTCTTTTTCTACCATATATATATATATATATATATATATATATATATATATATATATATATATATATATATATATATATATATATATATATATATATATATATATATATATATATATATATATATATATATATACGCACGCGCGATCTTCGCGGAGGGCGAGATCCAGAGTACTTGAAGAGACGTGGGAGAGGGCACAGGCAAGTGAGTGTGTTTCGCCGGAACGGGAGCGCGTGCGCCATGCGCGCAACGCGTTCTGCAGTCGCTGTCGGGAACTTGGGCGCCGTGCCGTTAGCTTGGCGCTCTAAAAGGAGGCGCTCGCTGTGCGAAGTTGCCTTTCCGCGATAGAAGAAGCGGCTTCACGGATGCGTCGGCGAAGCCCGAAGTATTGTGTTGTGGGCTGCCACAACAGTGCAGAAAACACCGAGCAACGCTCGTCACGTGTAAAGCTGTATCAGTTTCCCATCTAGCCTCAGCCGGCGAACACAGCCGCGTTCGCGAAAGATAGAGCAAGCATGACACCAGAGCAGGAAAAAAAAGGTGGGGGGGGGGGCGGGGCGAGCACTTCAACTTGACTCTCTGTGGTTAAACTTAGGTTGCTGCTTCGCGGCGACGTCAGCGCGTCACGCGGGCCACGGAGGACGTGACCGTAAAACTTCTCGGACATTTTAAAGCCATGACCATATAGCTTTAGTTTTTGTTTATTTTTCAGCACGACGCAAACGTTTGCACAGACAGTACACGGCTGCTTGTTGTTGATTTGTTGATTTGATGTGGTATCTAGCAGTATACTACTAGATACCACATCAAATCGACAATTACATGGTTACCATAAACGCCAACACAGCACATCTATAAAGTACGTCGCTTCATGTTAGCAGAATGAGACTTAACTAGATGCATACGTCGTACTCGGTATTATCACGGCGTACCCGAGAAACGCATTTCGCAGTCACTCTGGCGCCCTCGTCTTCCGTCGTCTGCTCCACATCATAAACTTGACTAACGAGCTTTACTACTTTTGTTGGATTCACTTCTCGGCAGTGCTTGTCCAGCTCAGAGATCTTTATGAAGCCGCACTGCAGGTGGTACATTGTGAAGTGACTCAAACGCAGCGCGCGCTCTCTGCACGAACACGTAAGCGACCGGCAGCACAGTGAAGTGAAGGGAAAACGCGCCATCTACATCCCCGTTTTCTACTTTTGTACCAAAGGTGGCGCGCCCTGTCCGGAGTCGCAGCGCCACAATACGTTGTTTTGGCTTCCTATATACACATATGCGAAATCAAAAACGTTCGGGGGAAGGATTACAGACGGTTAATTTGAGAATGCGCGACTTGCGCAGGAAACAAACATATACGAAAAATACAGTCACACACGTAGCGCAATAAATTTCACAAAGCGCTTAATTATATAGGGAAGTTCGAATATTGATAAGAATGAAAGCACGCTGAATAACGGTGTACTCGAGGTAGTTTCTCATTTGCGTTGTTCTATGTCATGTGTCGTCTGCAACCTTCGGGTAGTAATAGGACGATACGTCGCCATCTTTCCACCGCCATGCCACGCATTGCGGCACACTGCAGTGGTCTTTGGGCATTATTTTTTCTTCTTTTTCAGGCTCACGCGTGCGGAAAGGCGAAAACGCAACCGCTTCTCAGTGCGCGCAGCGTGGTACCCTATCTCCTTCCAAGGTTGACCCTGTTAGCGCCGTTGCAAGGCGCGACGACTAGGTGGCGAGCGCCCAGTTTGAAATCTTGAATAACCGGACGTAATCAAACGACACCCGATGCCCACAGAAAATTGCTCTGAATGCTGTACGGGGCCTTTCAGTGTGGAGGCTCGCCAAATGTTGAGAAAGGTTCCTAGCATATTGCCTGAGGTAAGTACGCATCGTTTTAACCATTGTGTGCACCATGATCGGCTAGTTCTATATGCAATGACAATGTTTTCAGCCGTCAATGCACAGCGGGGTAAACCAAAGGCATATCTTGATAGCCTGGTATTAAATGTTTTTTCAGTGTGCGCAGGAGAGTTTTGCATGTATTAGATATCATAGGTAGGCTGCACCACAGGAATCTTATAAATAATATTTTGTATAGCTGTAACATTGATTCGACTGACACTCCCCGCAAGAAACATGAACAAGTGACAAATGGCACTCAGCCACTTTTTCACGTAGTTTGCGTGAGAGGTCCAAGACAAATCTCGGTCGATTATGACTCTCCTGAATCTGTGACTCTAGCCGGATGTCACCAATTTTCTGTTAATTGATATGCCGTAAGCGGACATTGGCTTTCTGGTGAATGCCATGACTGCACACTTTCCACTTTCAATCTCAAACCCCTGTTTACGTAGATAATGTGATCTCACTGATGCTGCCTTCTGAAGTCCAGAGCGAAGTTGAAAACGAATCACACCCGACGTTCATACATGGATTTCGTCAGCATAAATGGAAACTCGTACGCCGCTTGCATGCTTGTCGACTAGTCCGCATGAGTGTTAGGTTGAACAATGTCGGGCTTAGCGCTCGGACTTGCGGGACTCCACGTATACCGTAATACTCGGTTGTAGGGCTATTCTGTGTCTGCACGTGAAATTATCTCTTTTGTAAGTAGCAGTGAACCCACATATAGATCTTGCCACCGAGTCCTACTGCTTGTAATGCGCTGAAGATGGTTTTGTAGGTGGCATTTTCGTAAGCCCCTGTAACGTCAAGAAACAGAGCAGCAGATAATAGTTTACAGACCTTCTGATGATCGTTTACAGTCATTCTGGTGCTCGACATATGTCGTCAAGTCAACTACATTGTGCATTGATGAACGGCCTCGTATGAACCCGGACATGGCATCTGGATATATTTCGTGAAACTCCTTAAGTACCATTGTTCACGCGATAGAATAATTCAATCGATAACTTTTCACACAAAGCTCGCGAGAACGATCGGGTGGTAGGAGGAAATGTCCAAAGGTGACTTGCCGTTTCTGAGTAGTGGAATCGGGTGACTTGACTTCCATTACTGTGGAACTGAGCCAGCTCGCCAAGAGTCGTTGTATATCAGCAAGAGTGCTTCCCGAGCTTGATCTCCCTGGTGAAATAGAGCGTGGTAGGTGATACCTTCAAGTCCTGGCCGGCGCTGAGGAACGTCTACACAAAGCAACGCAGCGTTCAGTTCTTTCATTGAAAATGGACACCCCATTCGGGGATCACGCGAGGATAAATAGCAGTTGGGTGTACTCGTCCAAGTTAAATTTGTCCCACAGGCAGAAAGATTCTGCGATGTCAGTCTATTCACAGCGTAAGTGAAGTGCCAGGGTTTAAATGGCTAGTGCTTACCAAAGGTTCTATGAAGACAATGAACAGTTCTGCAGATAAGCGACAGGGGCTTTCTTGGATCCAAGGATTCACAAAAAGATAACCATCGTCACTTATACAGCTTGTCCACGTGGCGCTGTGTTTTCTTTTGTGCTTGTCTGGCTAATCGCAAGGCATCAACGGACTTCGTGCCTCTATAACGTCTATCTGCACTACGAAGAGTTTGAAGTTTCTCGAGTTCAATGTCAAAATGTACCTGTCACGCTGATCTACGCAGACAGGTAGGGCTGCCGTTCTTAACGAGGCGAAGGACACCACCTGTCTACCTCTTGTGTTGAATCTGGAGCTTCCCCACAAGTAGTGGTGGGCAATGAAGTCGCAAGTTGTGACGTATACGGCTGGGAAGTCAATTTCGAAATTCTGCGCAAACGTTCGTATTCAAGGTGACTTGATGGTGATAATTATGATGATGATGCCTCCACTGTGGCTCTCGCCCACTCAGGGGGATTGCCCAGGAATTGAGCACTATGAAATGGAAAGCCTTTCAAATGATTCCTAATCTAAACAGAAAGAGGATAAAGCACACGTAAATTCAGAAAGTGTGCAACATTTTTTTTTGCCATTTCGACCAGATAGAGAGATAAGTAGGCATCGATGATTGTAAACGTGGTCTTATTCTTTTTCACTTTTCTTCGTCAGGTGGCACAGAGTGATGAACATAAGTGAGGTCCCGTGGTATAAACACAAAAACCTCGCTGCGCTCTTCACCAGTGGAGGACACAAAGCACTCATATTCATACGGTATGATGGGAGCTGACAATGATGAAGAACTGGTTCGTGAATACATAATGCCTGAGGTTGGACATGCGCGTCTTAAGCCCTCTGGTGTTCCGCTGAAAGGCAGATGCGTTCTTGACCTCCTCTTGAAAAGATAACATATTGTTACCCTAAAACTGAGATACTAGGAACGGCGCAAACAGTCTATGAGGTCACAGCGAATTGGTGCGAGATCGCGAGATCCTGCGGGTGGTGTCGCCACCTTCATTTCCTGTTCGTATTGTGATCATTTTGTGTATGCGTGTGAGTGCGATTTATGTGTGCGTATGTGGCATGCGTATTTTTTGTTATTGGGAAACGTTGATGAGGACGATTGTGTCTACTCGTAGTGAACCGTACACTTAACGACAAGACAGATGCTTTAATACTGATATATCGCTTATCCACACTTTGACTCCCTAGTGCTTGTTTTACACGAGACCAAGTGTGCGCAGGTCAAAAGATGGAGAGGCGGCCCTTTTAACTGTGTTATTAGTTTCTGCCAGCGCCGCCATAGCAGCAATATATTCGTCGTCAACCTTTTCAATAATTACACATTGCCGCGTATACAGCTTATATCTGTTAGTACATACCTCGTCTTTGCGTGTCATAGTTACCCCAATAGAAATTTCTATGCTATAAACTCTCGACTTTGGTTCTCTCAAACTTTAGTTCTCTCAAGTGGCGCAATGGCTCCATTTTCACAACGACAGTGGGAAAGGGCTGAGGAGAGGTATCCTCGTAGTACATCAACAGCCCCAGATGGCATTTCAATTATGCTTATAAAGGCATTGGGTCCGAAGTCTAAGCAGTGTTTGAGAGAGGCAGTGAGCAAAACAATAATCGGTGGTGAATTTCCCGATGGATGGAAACTTAGCAGGATCAGCATGATCTATAAAGGAAATGGGGACAAAGCTGGCATAAACAACTACGATCCTATAACAGTGACATCAGTGGTCTACAGGCTGGCGATGGAGATTATAAGGGAAAGACTGCAGGCATGGATGAGGGGGCGCTGGGGGAACTGCAGAATGGGTTTCGGAAACACAGGAGGTTGGAAGACAATGTGTTCTTGCTGACGCAGTGCATCGAAATAGCAGAAAAGGAACACAGACCCCTGTAACTAGCATTTTTGGATATCAACGGAGCCTACGATAGCGTGGTTCTAGAGGACTTGTGGTGAATACTGGACACGCTATAGGTGTGAAAGATAAAGTCACTGATCTTTTAAAGGATACATATAAAAGTAACAAGGTAGTTATAAAGTGGAAAGAACAGGTATCCAAGCCCACAGAGGTAAAACGAGGGCTTAAACAGGGGTGTCATCTGTCACCCGTGTTATTCGTGTTGTATTTACAAGAATTAGAGGCCAAATTAGAGGGAAGTGGACTGGGCTTCAACTTCCTATCTTTCGTCAAGCAAGGAAAAATCAGTGAACAGGCACTACCAGCATTGATGTACGCAGATGATATAATGCTAATGGCCGACAACAAGGAACATTTGCAGAGATTGATGCTCATATGCGGTAATGAGGGAGATAGGTTAGATTTCAGATTCAGTAAGGAAAAATCAGCAGTCTTGGTCTTTAATGATAATGAAGGTAGTGAGATTAGGATACAGGAGGTCACACTAGAGATTAAAGATAAATACAAATATTTGGGCGTATGGAATACAGTGGGACCGAGTACCTGAGGTAACACGAAATATACGTAACGACTAAATGTAACAGAAACGCAGCAGTGATGAAAAATAGGATACTGTGGAATTACAATAGGTATGATGTTGTAAGAAGAATATGGAAAAGGGTCATGGTTCCTGATCTGACGTTCGGCAATGTGGTTTTGTGCATAAGATCAGAAGTTCAAGGAAGATTAGAAATTAAGCAACGTGGAACAGGTAGGCTTGCATTAGGAGCTCACGGGAATACACCAAATCAGGCAGCACAAGGTGATGTGTGATGGACATCATTTGAAGGCAGGGAGGCTAGCAGCAAAATAAAATTTGAGAAGCGATTGAGAGAAATAGGGAAGAGTGTTGGGATAGGAAGGTTTTCAGCAACTTGTCCTTAAAAATGTCGATACAAAATGGAGGAAGCGAACCAGAAAATTGACGGGTAAATACTTAGAAAACAGCAAGGGGCCAAACTAAAAAGAACTATTGGTTAAGAAGAAGGCGGAGGAAATGGAGACTGATATGTGGAGAATTGGCATGATTAAAAAGTCCTGCACAAGAAATCTGTTTAACTTTTAAGCACGAGATTGCCAAGGAAAGGATCTATGATAATACTCGGGTTATAGTTCTCTACTGTTTGAGGCCAGGACGGGAGTATTGCGAACCAAGACATAATCGGGCCAAATACGAAGGGGTAGACACGGTATGCAGTGCATGTGGAGAGGAGGGCGAAACTGCCGAGCACTCGAAAATGTTCTGTAAAGTGCTTCACCCTATAGTTCAGGACAATGGCGCCGAGTTTTTCAAAGCACTGGGGTTTAGGGACAGGGAGGGTGAAATAGACTTTAAGTGGGTAGAATTAACTAGAAGGAGGTTATCTGATTGGTGGCTAAAGTCAAGGACACGAGTGAAGATTAAACCCTTCACTGCAAAGTACCAGTCCTAAACTTCACTATTTAAAGGAAAACCAAAAAAATATGAATCTAGTTTTTGGTTCACTAAGCATTACGGCTAGGTGGCGTTAGCCGCCGCCCGATTTAAAGGGTACAGTCTTATCAATCCATCCATCCAGTTAAAGCCCCTTAATTTTTTAGCGAAGCGTAGGAAACACCCTCTTTTTCATTCGTAGCGTCGTATTATTGTCAGCGCAGGCCAATAAACACTTTGGTTTTTAGAATTACCCATTTGTAATTACATCTTCTAAAAAACACGCTGCGTCACATCTATACATTGATATTGCGCCTCAAATATTCGTAACGCTTGCTTTTTGATTGACAATGTTCACAAGTATGAACACCGCAACCAGATTAAGATGGGTGGGCGTTGAGCAAGGGGTTGAACTAACTTTCGCTGGGCGGATGAATCGTTGGACAGACACCAACAGATGAACAGAGCAAAACTTTTGCGTTAGAAGAGAGAGAGAGTGTGTGAGAGAGAGGGAGAGACTGGTTTATTTACAGAAAGGCAGAGAGGTCGGCCTGAGTAATAGCTTGCTCTAGCCTGTTACTCTACACTGCAGGAGGGGAAAGGGGAGAAAAAGAACTAATGGAAGATGATGGCGAATTATGGAGGTGAGTATATAGAATTCTTTCTAGCTGAGAAAAATTTTATAGCCGCTCATATAGTCCACTTGTTTCTAAAAAGGTTATAACCGCTCTTATGACCGCATTTGCACTGATGGTGTCTGGCCAAGGGCCCAACACGGTCTCATCAGTTAATGACTTACTGCGATATCGTTCAATCGAAGAAATCAGTGTCTGTCGTTCACGTGCGTATGCTGGGCAGTCACAAAATATATGCTCGAGTGTTTCTGGCACATCACAGTTTTCACAATTAGGACCGGTGTCACTGCAACCAATGATATGTGCGTAACGCCTGGTGTACGCCACACCAAGACGAACGCGGTGGATTATACCTGTGAGTTGCCGTTTCAATTTAGAGGGCATGCGGAACCTTATTGCTGGGTCCCATTTGTGAAGTCGCCGGTGTCGCCGTTCCAGTTTGGTCCAGTGCTGAAGTGTGTAGCTGCGCATCACGCAGCGTAAAAGGGCGTTCGTGGCAGCTTGTGAAAACGCAATGCGTACTACAGGGGCATTGCTTAAGGCATTTTTAGCTTCAGCGTCTGCTTCTTCCGTTTCACATCACGCCGCAATGCGCGGGAATCCACTGGAAAGTGATAATATGACCATTTGTTGAAGCAACCTGAAAATTTTATGCTATTTATATTGCCAAGATGTAATACGGACCTTGCCTCATGATGTAGATAATGGTTTGCAAAGTGGGTTCGGCATCACAGAAAATCGTCCAGGCTCGAGGTGGCTCTCCAGAAATAAATCTTATTGCCTCCCGGATAGCGACAAGCTCTGCGGCAGTTGATGTGGTTTTATAGGCAACTTTGAATCGTCGAGCCATGTCTATGTCTGGGATGACAAAGGCTGCGACGGAGGTGTTTAGTGTGGTGGACCCATCGGTGTACACGTGCAGAGAATCACCGTACGTTGTATAAATGTGATATAGGGTCAGTTGTCTGAGGCCAACAGAAGAAACAAGTGATTTCTTCGTAATTCCGGGTATCGTAAGACAAACAGAGGGTTTCGCCAGGACCCATGGAGGCACTGCAGGAACATTCGATGGGGAAAACCTTGATGGTAGAATTTTAGCATGCCGCGATATCACTCTTGAGAAACTGCACTCTGGGTGAGTGGCGGGCAGTACTGATGGTGGGTGCTGCCTGTGTCTCCTCAGCAATCGGAGGTGAACTCTAAGTGGCTCGCAGAGCATGTTTACACTGATGGGACAAGCCCGAGCCTCTGCGATTGTCGCATTTGTTGAAGTACAGCGCGGTGGACCCAAGCATCTTCGTAAGCATTGAGCTTGAACACTCTCTAACGTCTTCACACAACTAGGTCTCATATTGGAGAGCACTGGCATGCTGTATCGAATGTATCCCACAAATAGAGCATTGTACAATTGAAGTAGAGATGATTCTGACGGGCCTCATCTGGCTTCTGCCACGTGGCGAAGAACGAGAGCAAAGCTCTTCAATTTAGATTTAAGTACCGCGACGTGTCTCGTTCACGATAGATCTCTGTGAGCGACTACCCCAAGAAACTTGTGGTGCATTAAAGCAGGTATCGCGATCCCATTTATAAATATCGGGTATTGTGACATATGCTTGCGCGTAAACGCAAGCACTGCGCATTTGTCGATTGAAAGAGTGAGCCCCTGATGTCGTAGATATTTGTATGTGATCGTTGCGTTAAAGTATTCCAAGTAAGACTATTGTACTAAAAAAGCACGTCATATCATGGGGTGAATGATGATGAGTGAGTGAAGCTCCGGATAGACATCTGTAAACCACCATGAATCCTCCATGAATTCTGTCCGTCCGTACTTCCTTCTTTGTCCTGTCTGTCTGTCTGTCTGTCTGTCTGTCTGTCTGTCTGTCTGTCTGTCTGTCTGTCTGTCTGTCTGTCTGTCTGTCTGTCTGTCTGTCTGTCTGTCTGTCTGTCTGTCCGTCCGTCCGTCCGTCCGTCCGTCCGTCCGTCCGTCCGTCCATCTCCTATCACACTAAAGCACACGTCTTCTACACATCGGAGTGGATGAATGAATGGATGGATTGATATGGCTGTACCAGGCGGTGGCTAACGCCACCAAGCCGTAATACTTAGTGAACCAAAAACTAGATTTCTTTTTTTTCCCTTTAAATAGTGAGGTGGAAGACTGGTACTTTGCAGTGAAGGGTTTAATTTTCACTCGTGCCTTGACTTTAGCCCCCAATCAGATAGCCTCCTTTTAGTTAATTCAACCTGCTTAAAGTCTGTTTTGCCCTCCCGGTTCCTAAACACCAGTGCTTTGAAAAGCTCTGCGCCATCATCCTGAACTATAAGGTGAAGCCCTTTACAGAACATTATCAAGTGTTCGGCCGTTTCTTCCTTACTCTACACACGCACTTGTGTCTACCCCTTCGTATTTACCCCAATATGTCTTGGTTCGCAATACTCTCGTCCTCGCCTCAAACAGTAGAGAACTATACCCCGAGTATTATCATAGATCCTTTCCTTGGCAATTTTCCTGCTTAAAAGTTCGATAGATCTCCAGTGCGGGTTTCTTCATCATGCCAATTCTCCACTTATCAGTCTCAGCTTCCTTCACCTTTTTCTTAACCGATAATTCTTTTTGGTTTGGCTCCCTGCTATTTTCTAAGTATTTACCCGTCATTTTTTTGGGTCGCTTCGTCCATTTTGTATCGACATTCTTCATGTACAAGTAGCTGAAAGCTTTTCTAGCCCAACGCTCCTCCCCCATTTCTCTCAATCGCTTCTGAAATTTTATCTTGCTGCTAACTTCCCTGCCCTCAAATGATGTCCATCCCATATCACCTTGTACTCCCTGATTTGGTGTATTCCCGTGAGCTCCTAAGACATGCCTATCTATTCCATGTTTCCTAATTTCTAATCTTGCTTGAACTTCTGATTTCATGCACAAGATCGCATTGCCGAACGTCAGATCAGGAACCATGACCCCTTTCCATATTGCTCTCACAACATAATACCTAGTGCCCATTTTTTCCTCACTGCTGCATTCCTGTTACCTTTAGTCGTCACGTATATTTTGTGTTTCCTTAGGTACTCGGTCTCATTCCTCATCTATACGCCCAGATGTTTGTATTTATTTGTTATCTCTAGCGTTACCTCCTGTATTCTAAGCTCACTATCTTCATTATCATTAAAAAACATGACTCGGAACAAGCTTCGCAGCTCCATCAAGTGAGCACTCCGAGTACTAAGGGTGGCTACGATGGATGACGGGGGACTAACCTACACCCCAAGGAGCCCCTAAAGAATGCACAGGCACAGAATACAGCCGCCTCGCTCACGGTTGTGTCTCCTGGAGATGTTCAGCATAGAATTGAATTAAGCAGTGGACCTAATCACCCTATGGTGATAATATTTCCGTGCTCTGCTACCCCCAACCTGAATGAACTATGGACGTATCAATAACTGGAATCATTGCATAACGCAGCGTTACTCTTAAAGCCCTCAGTGACTAGCCTTGATCCAGAGCTCGTCTAAAAATAAAAGCCACAGCAAATTAAGATTGCCCGCAAATAAGGCAATAAAAAGTTTCCGCCCCTTATTCGCAGACCATAACGTATCAAATTCGGCTTCACTGAACAGTATAGCCACGAATGTAAACCAACAAACTGTAGCTTTCGAAGCCCACATTAAAAAAAAATTTCGAGGTTAGGCAAAGGTGGTTTTTCTTGGGACCTAAAAACCGGCTTGGCCAGGAGCAAAAAGCATGATGTATTTAAATAACCAATGCTAATCTTAAATTTGAGGAAGAATCAAAGCCGAACCTTTTGTGTGGCGTTAGCACTTTTTACCACGGTGCCACACCAAAGTTTCGAACGTTTGTTTTGTTCCCTTACATGCAGTGGTTCTTGCTCCATAGGAATGTCATCATGGGCCGGGGATCAAACCCGTATTTTAATGCTTAAATGTGCAACGACACAATTTTTGAGCCACCGCGTATGTCACGTTTATAGGTGTTAATTCAGGAGGGGCTCGTGAAAGCGGTGTCGTGAGAAGATGCTTGTCCCGCTGGGCTCTTGCAGGCAACACAACAAAATCTTTTCCGCATGAATTTCGATTTTTTCGCAGATCTCTGTGTTCCGGCTTCATTTTTTAGAAGTTTATTTCAAATGAATGCTAATTTTTAGATTTTTGACACACGTTGTTCAATATATGATATACATTTTCCATAAGTCAGTGTGTCTGCACTTTTTGTCATTGGATATTTTCATCAATGTCAGCGTAATTGAACGTCCCCCAAAATTATTATCTCATTGCTTATACCTCTGTACGTGTGATTGTATAGGCCTATCCACCTCGTTGATTGCGCGTCATGTAAAACGCTTTATCATCACATGTGCGCAATAATGACCATAAAGACGTCACCCGAGGTACCAAAATTAAACGACAATAAAATATATTTTTAGTCTTCAAGTAACGCCTCGAAGGAAGGGGTAACACTGGGAAAATAAAATACCGGAGGCCATGACGCGAGTTCTGAGTGCGCCTTGTTTTCGTACTATACCGCCCAGGAGACAAACAGTTTCGGCTGCTTCCGTATTTACGGACTCCGCGGGAGCGCACTCCTGTAGTACGTGAGTGAGCGAGTGTCAAGAGATCGGACAAAAGGCGTAGCACACGGGGCACCCGCGTCCTTCGCCGCCGCACAATGCCGTTCAAGAGTCTCCGTGCGTTACGGGATGAAGCGCAGGGCCGGAAATCCCCGTCACTCGGGACGGTCCCGTGTGTATACGACGAGCGGAGGCCGCGACCAAGGTTGAACACGCTGCGTAGCTGCTGTAATTATTCCCGGCCTCCGATGTTTACGTCGCACCAACACGGCTACCATGTATCAGACACGCTATGTGCAGTTTCGTAGGCGTCAGACGATGCCGTTCTAGCATATACGTAAAGAATGGTCAACGAGGCTCTATGTACTATGCAATAGAATCTCGGCACAACGAACAGAGAATTGTCCTATATATCGGACAAAAGGAAACTGTTCGTTATTTCCCGTGTAAAACAAGTAACGAACCAGAAGTTTGATATATAAAACTCGAGGGTGTTTGCTACGACGTATGTGCTGTTCTGCTGTACTGTGCCTTCACTGAACCAGATAGACTGGCACCAGTTTGTAAACAAACCGAAGTGCATTGAGAGTGCCATTTTGAGGAGGGCAGGAAGTAAAACTTACTCCGAAATACGCGCTGTTTTATCTTAATACGGTATATTCCTTTTTTGCAATCTTATTTATTTTTTTAGGTTGCAGATATGAGGCTCTCGTTCTGAGGCTCCCGTATTCAAAAGTATGAGACAATATTGATCATAACTGCCAGTTCTGCGTGCTGGTATACGTTCACGATGGTCAAGAGCTAGAAAAAAGGGTGACTTTCAAAGAACACAGGACAAGACACTACCACCAGCTGAAATATTTATTTAGAAAAACGCCCTCTCACACAAGAAATGAATGTACAGTCGCGGCCATGTCTGTGTAGAGCACGCGACCAGCAGTTTTTCATTTTGCGGGACGAAATCTTGAGGCAGTATCGGGCTCTGACATGCTCAGCCTGACAACGAAGCCACGCATGCTCCTGTTACAACCATTCAGAGCCCCAAACCCCCTCAGGGTTTCAACCCGCAGAGCGAAAACCAGCTTCTCGCGTGCTCTACACAGACGTGGCCATGGATGTACGTAGTTCAAAAACAAAACAAAACAAACAAAACAAACAAGAGTTAACCTTGTAATCCCCCCAAAAAACAAAACAAAAAACTACGCATTGCTTCACACCAAGACGACGACAACGACAACAACAACAACAACAACAACAACAACAACAACAACAACAACAACAACAACAACAACAACAACAACAACAACAACAACAACAACCACAGCAGCAGCAGCAGCAGCAGCAGCAGCAACAACAACAAAGCCTCTTTACGTTTCCTCTTAAAAAAAAAAAAACGAACGTCACAGTTGCGGGGCAAGAACTCTCGCTTTTCCTGATACTGGAGGCCTTAATGATCTCCCTGACAGATCGGTCGGTATGCGTGTGATGATTGTAGTTTTATCAAACTGAGGGTGGCATGTTCATTATTTGTAGTGCATTGCAAGGTGCGAATGTTGTTATGAATGGTTTTTTTTCGCAGTATCCTTACCGCAATGGCACGTGGTCATCGTTAGTCAAAGTTAGACTTTTCGTCCCGAAGCAGAGCAAGAGGCAATCGTTTTGTAAAACAAAACAAGTAGCAATGTTTATAGCAGGTATTGCAGGTTGTAGTTACAGATCCAGCCAGCCCGACCAAGTTAGCTGGGGCTAGGGTCGAACAAGAGACCAGCACTGCCTTAAGTCAGGCATGCCGGTGAGGTGCCAAGTGCAAAATCTGTTGCCGTAGGCAAATGCGTGCAGAAAGGTTGATAACGTACGCAGCCCAGAGGAAAATGGTGATGTTCTCATCGCCAGGCAGGCGGGTCATTGTCTGTTTGCAGGTGTTTGACTCCACCATTGCGGGTAAGAAGCTCTGGCTCAACAATATAGTACCCCCTTCAACTAAGTGCCATCTTCGTAAAGGCGTACATTTAGGTATCGGCCAGTTTGACGAATGGCAAGCCTTCCGCATGTGAAATGAACATACTTCACGACATACATTTTGCAGCTTGCGAAATTGGTAGCATGTTCGATAACACACCCGTGCCCGGTTCCGGTTCTTTTACTTTTTTTGCCATCGTTGCTTTGCAGTGTGTATCTTCGCCAATTTATTTTTGGCTGACGCTAGGGCTATGTTCTCTTTTTCTTTCCACACCTTTAAAACTCCACAATCCATTTTCCCTGTGTAGCTATTGGTAGCATACAAGGCATAGACTGGCTAACATTTCTGCTTTTCCTTTCCCATTTGTTCCTTTCTTCCTCCTTTATTTTATGCGACGAGTTATGCATGCATGGACGCACAGCTATCTTCATCCCGAACCCTCCCTCTGCTTCATGCTCCCTTACTTGTGCCTTGGTCGGGACCTGTCTAATCTTACCCGGAAATCGAGCTCTTCTAAGTGGTCTGTCTGAGTCGAAACACTTTGCTCCATCAAATGCTCGCATGATTTCTTTAGAGATGGGGGGAGGGAGGGAGCAGTGGTATTAAAAGTGGAAATGGGGAGCAAAGGAAACCTCGTGAATGTCAATATCAAAGTTCAGCATTTATTCACAAGGGAAATTATAAGGAGGGAATAAAAGAGATAAGAAGAAAAGTAAAGATTGGCCGGTGGTTAGAAAGGTGCGTGGACGGACTCCAGATCGGCGAGCGGTCGTTGGAAAGAGGACATCGTGGGCGCCACAACCTTCAGCCACGAAAACTGCCGAGCGTCTCTTGGTTAGGGGTGATTTAATGCATGAAGTCGCTACGTCATTCTTCTCCACCTCAGAATGTGCTGAATTGTAGTTCAACAAGAGTTTGCTTTTCCGTTCTAGGGTACATCCAGCAAGTTTTGCCAGAGATAAACCAAAATAGCAAATCTTAAATCTGAATTTCACATTCTCTTGGCACTTCGAAGGTGAAGTCAAGGCTGATTATTCTCTACTTAAGAGTCTTCAAAACATTCACAAGAGTGTGGTTATCTCACTTATTTTTGATCATAACAAGTTATTCATCTACGTATGTGACAACATTCAAATTCATTAGCTGTTTCTTCACCCCTGTATTCACCTTGCTTAAGGATAAATTGCAAAGTACCTGAGTGACACAGAAGCCGATACATTTGCTTTTTTTAGGGATATACACACCTTCATTCCACTCATTCATTGTGGACTTATAGGCGCCAGAAATTCCAAAAACTTTCAACGGACACACCACCAGCGTTACGAGAGGTATCTTCATCCCTGATGCATCTTTTGACTCATATTAGTCAATGTCCATTAGATATTGAATGATAATAAGGTCAACGGCATCAATACTAAAATAATCACGAAGTTCTACACCTTCAGTACTAAGACACTGAATGACGTCCGTAGAATTGCACATTAAAATGGTTGAGAAAGGTGAAGGAAATTCAAATGCGTTTGCGGAAAATTTGGCAAATTCCATGCACCTTGGGAATCGGCATTATGCGAAGCATACGGACGGAAAGTGACGATGGTTTAATTTGTTTTATTGAGCAACGTTGTACAATGACGCAAAATATGTACACAAGTTGCACGAAAAGACATATGTTGAACAGTCGCAGATGCTTATGCAACCAGTTGTTTGAATTTTCACAACGACGCCAACACGGACATGAATATTAGCAACACCAGAAACAATAAACTGATATGAAGAGCTAGTGCTCGCGAAGGTTGTAGTTCTCACACTGTTCATGAATCAACTTCAGCAGATTGCACATAACTATACTATTGACGTTACCCCGCAAGACGGCTGTATCATAGTAGTAATGATCATGAAATTGGATAGCCAGTACTGCAGCCACAATTAACGTTTCACGACCTTTATGATCTATTTGAAAAGAAGTTCCGAAACCTGGCGTGGCTTTGTGGTGGAGTTCTTTATTGCCAAGTACAGTGCTGGGGTGCGACTCCTGCTGGAACCCTGAAATTAATTATCTGCATTCGTTGGGTCAACACTGCTGATGTCAGCATATTTTTGACACTCGCGCGTTAATATTACTCATGTGTGTTCGCACCGTCGCTGAGTATATACTGAGCGTCAATAACCAGTGGCACATACCCACCCGCGGATATGTGCCGCTGTTTGTCCGAAGGCGTTTGACGACGTACGCGACGGGACTGTGACATATTTCATGTCTTGACCAGCGCGTCATATTCATCAAAATATATTACCCTCCCATGCTAATTTTGGTTCACGCCAAATTAAGGGGGTGATCACGAGAGCACCAAGACGTTAGTGGCTAGGTAGAGACGTACGTAGATAGACACCAAAAGTATTTGCAGTATGCAAAAGAGTGCTTCGACTTTAAAAGCCAAATAATACGTATCTTTGACATGCAGAATGCATTTCATTGGTCAAACTGGCGGATGCCTGAATGCACGCCTTCAATAAAAGAGGACAGTCGCATTTTACAATTCATTGAAAAGAATGTACGAGTCAACCTCAGTTTGACTAAACCACTATCATTCCCACGACCACCGACCGATCTTCTAGAGAGATCATTAAGATCTTCAGTATCAGGAAAAATGACAGGGGTTGTGTTGGCCAGCCAGTCCCGTTGCTTTTCGATTGTGAAACTGCATTTTTATAGGGCACGTAAAAAGAAGTGTCTTTACTGTTTTTTTATTTCCTTGAGGTGAGAGCATGGGTGATTTATATCTATAGTTTAAGTCTCTTTGGTGAACACGTGGCTAATTCTGTTTTTGTAACAACCACGCACATTTATTTAGTGTACAAGGGTAGATTGCTTCCAAAATAAATCACAAGCCTCTGTTCTCTCAAGCGCTTCATTGTCATGAGACAATATTTCTTGTGCCCCCTTTCAATGCCCGCGCACACACAAAAAGACACATGCACATACACAAACAAAAACACGCACGCACACACACGCACACACGTGTCTGTGTTGCTTCCCTGATGCGAAAATGTATACGTTCCCTGGTGTTAAAGTAATATACAACGATCGATATACCTTACAAGGTAAGCGAAGTTCGTGCATGAGATAATATAGTTGTGCGAGCTTTCTATGACACTTCATGCCTACACACGGTAACCAGTGGCCGTGATAGTTGCTTTCAATAAACGACAGCCTTTTCTTTCCAGATAAGCTTTTAGGTGTTTTATCATCGAGCGCAATTATAGCACGTACTCAAGCACCACCACCCCTTTTACGGAAGGTTTACTTGTTTTCCGGAAGAAGTACATGAAATGACTCTTTCGCTATACGCGCCAGGTGCAGCTTAAGCGCTCCTTTCCGATGGGCCGATTGGATAATATAATAACAATAATTGTTGGGGTTTATAGCGTCCCAAAATCTTCATATAATTGCGAGAGACGCCGTAGAAGAGGGCTCCGTTTGTTTGTTTGTTTGTAGCCTAGAATACATGACTCATACCTACTCGGGGGGATTGACCAAGAAAACATATAGTCTCATATGAACGATAACTGCACTATTGCTTACAACAAAAAGAGAGAAAAAAGTTGTAAATGAAGACTGTATATAAAACAAAAAGAAAACAAAGATTCAGAGAGTGAAAAAAACAACAACAAGAAAATGGACACTAAAATAAAAAAAACTATACCTTGATTTTGGGAGCCGACCAGACAGCTGAGTTTGCCAAACTCTAATAATTTGGTATGTGGCAGATTTATCCAGATTCGAAAATTATTTCTAGACCCACTATTTCTTTTTTTGAGTATCTGATAACGTGGGCTTTATGTTCAAAACGTTCAGGGTCTTGAATAAAATTACACACTGCATCAAATGCATCTCTGTGACAATTTTCCAAAACAGAGGCACCAAAATTTAGAAAATTTTCTGTGGTTAAATTTAAACCCAGTTTCGCAAACGGTACAGCTTGAAGCCTTTTCCTAATTACTGCATAGTTTCGACATGAGCAAAAATAATGTTCAATAGTTTCTGATTCTTCGCAAAATGGACAAAGGGGGGAAAGTATCAGACCCACTCTGTGTAAATAA
Source organism: Rhipicephalus annulatus (assembly GCA_013436015.1). Taxonomy (NCBI): domain Eukaryota; kingdom Metazoa; phylum Arthropoda; class Arachnida; order Ixodida; family Ixodidae; genus Rhipicephalus; species Rhipicephalus annulatus. Next base: position 179,823 of record WOVY01005258.1, on the reverse strand, counting down.
AAAGTTAATGGGGGAACACGGCACCGCAATCTGGAGATGATAATTTCAAGTTTTCTCAAAATGTAGACCACCTGGGGTTCTTTGACGTGCACCCAAATCTAAGCATACGTGCTTCAAGCATTTTCGCCTCCACCAAATTTGCTACCGCCACGCCGCGACGTGCGGGTAAGCAGCCGAGTGCCTTATCCACTAGACCGCCGTGGTGGGTTGCGCCCATTTGATCCAACTCGGAAAATTGACTTTTAAGAGGAAAAGAATGGAGGAGTCGTGTTGCCGTGCCGCGTTTGTCGTCGTCGCACTCCAACGAAGGTCACCCCAATAAACAACATTCATCATAGGCGCGCTTAGTGAACCTGTTCCGGGAAGTGTCTGCGGCCCACGACGACAAGTTCCTTCGTCATCTGAGATACGCGCTGCCGGTCGGCCTGCAAGGACGCTCGCGGATGCCGACCGGCACTCGGTCTTCGAAGCGACAACATCGCGTGCAGGCGAAGCGGAACGTCGAATGTGCTAGCGGTTAATTGCACTTCCTTTGGGGATAAGTACTCGCCGATTACATACGTGCCAACGGAGATATGCGAGGCAGCGACACATCGAGGTATTCAGTGGGCGATGCCGGAGCGCGTGGATAACTGCGTCATGTTTTATTCAGTGGCATAATACTTACAATGTGCTAATAACTTTGGCGTCAGATTGCAAACATTTTGTTCAATTTGAGCCGTCAAACAGCTGTGCCAAGTGCCACAACAAGTAAATCCTACAGCCGACAAGTTTTCACTGCGCATTTACCCCATCAACGAGGTTATCTGCATTGTTGCACGTAAATGCACACCGTGACGCACACGAAGCGCAAGTCGAAGGCGATTAGACACGCATAAGTGGAAGCCTAACGGAGGCGCATGTCGTGGTTCAAAAGAAATGTTCTAGATTCACATGCTAAATTACGCATGTGTACATTACAAGAACGAAGCCTACAGTTCCGTTTAATAGCGCAAACGGGGCTTGTGCACGCTCTTAGCGCAAAAGAGTTGGAATTGGCCAGAAAAGAAGGAAACGTGCGCGATCAATTCAAATAATGAAGGTTGCAAATACAAGAAGGCAACTTTGCGCCTAATGTTTTCACAACATTCGCGAAGTGTGGGTTATTGCACGTATTAGGCACACGAACTCTGCACCCATAACCGAGAGTGCTGCTAAAGCCTGCATAGCGTATACGTCTGTCTCCGATTGCATACAACCTTGTGTGCGCTGGATGCTTAAGAACCATTGACAAGGAAGATTCTAAATTGTAACTCCTCTATGTTCCACTCGATTGCGGCTCAAACGATAGGCGTGTTTGAAGATTGTTTAAAGCCTCTTGTGGTGACGCATGAAATGCCCGAGAATGAAGAGTTACGCTTTTTGAAATTAAAATTGTTTTTTGCACACAGCATATTTGTTGGTGTTGCGAACCACGTGCGCAGAAACCTTTACTTCCCTTTTCTTCCGCTCACAGCAAGTTAGTAAAAAGAGGAAGATTAAGCTTAGCAATACAAGTAAGGAGAGCTTATGCGTAGCAAAAACGCGCGCTTTGGTCTTAAAGCCCTTGTAAGGTAGCAAAGACGTTAAAACATAAATATAGCTGTGAAGGTGACGGAAGTAGAAGATGTAACCAGTATAGGAATGCGCACTAACAACTAGCTTTTACTCTGCGTTTTTAACCAGTCATTAGTTTTTAGTCTGCACTCGTTCTGTTTACTTTTCTTGGGTTCTGTTACTCACCCTCCACGGAGTATAATGCGTTTGGTGCTTGCTGACTCGCAGGTCGCGGGATCGAATCCCGGCTGTGGCGGCAGCATTTTCGATGAAGGCGAAAATGCTCGAGGCTCGTGTACATAGATTTCGGTGAACGCTAAAGAGCCCCAAGTTGTCGAAATCGCCGGAGCCTATCACTACGATGTCTCTCATTATCATATGGTTGTTTAGGATGTTAAATGCCATCCATTGTTATTGCGTTTCATTCCTCGCCCAGCTGTAATTCAGTATCATTTCATATCAGTGATTCATTTGACTTGCTTATCTTGCTATAAATTGTGTGTTTTCGTTCTGCTTTCAATAGTAGAAAGTTTCAGTGGGAACTGCCGATATTACCAGGCACCTCAATAAATGGTACTATGACTTCTTTCTCCAAGGAATTAGCACTACTACACGTTTGTCAGGTTTACCATAGAAAGTGGAACTAGGACTTTACTTTCAAAAGCTTCCTGGCTGATATAAATGTAAAATGTGCGTGCAGCCCAAGCTGCATGCCACACTTCCTGCAAAGCTGCTGCTTAGGCGCTGGATGCAACACGGAACTGTTGGGAGCGATGCTATTTAGTTTCTAAAGCGAAATGAAAACAAGTTGAATGTAATAAATATAAACTAAAGAAGCCCACTGCACACGACCGGCACTATGTGTGCGTGCTGAGTGTGGCGACGCGTTTGAGTCATCGCGAGTCCAGAAGCACAGACAAAAGTTGTAGTAAAAGACACAGTGAGCCCCGCCGCGGGGCTCTAGCGGCTAAGCTACTCGGCTGCTGACCCGCAGGTCGCGGGATCGACTCCCAGCTGCGGCGGCTGCATTTCCGATAGAGGCGAAAATATTGTGGGCTTGTGTGCTCAAGATTTCGGTGCACGTGAAGGAACCCCAGGAGGTCGAAATTTCCGGAGCCCTCCACTACGGCGTCTGTCAAAATATCGTGGTTTTGGGGCGTTAAACCCCACATGTCAATCAAAGACACTGTGAAAATATCAACTGGGTCACAGGAGCGACGCGTACACCGCGTTAGTATCACTGTTCATTTGATCAATTTTTGCAGCTGCATCAATACGCATGTCCAACCAGATACACTTCCTATCATCTTGAAAAATCAGAGCGAAGAAAGTTCAACTCTTTCTTTGCTAACATAATAGACGCCGACCTGATATATTCATCGCGCAACAGTTGAACGATCTCAGTTTCGATAGATCTTACGTTAATTTTTATTAGTATGTTTGCTCACGACGTCAGCTTGATTGAAAATTGGTGAACACATATAATCTTTACAGTGCGAAGCAAGTAGACCTCTCTGACTTTTAATTAAACTGCTAGCAAGCTCTTTGAATCTTTCATTTATACATCGGCTTATATTACTTCCTACTGCTTAGCGAAATAGCATACACTACACGAACTACACAATTTCGAAAAAAAGAGATCGGTTTTTCTTAGTGCAGGGATTCGCAGAGTCTAAGTTGCGTCCGCCTACACAAATAGGCTATTTTCAGCAGGGCCGAAAAGGGCAGAGTTCCCGGTTTTAAAACTTGCTAACCTCCCTGTCCTTCCTTTCCTCCGCCTCGTCCCGTTCTGCGTTCGCACATGACGCTTTGTCAGTTTACGACAACGGCCACCTCAGTGCATGGCTGTTCTTATCGCTAAAGAAACATGCACATCACAAGCGAAGGCAACAGTAAAAGCGCTTCAGATAACGTAAACGCAATAATCAGAATAATTGATATGTACCGTTCCAAAACTCCAACAAGGTTTCGAGGTACGCCGGGGCAGACGACTCCGGAAATTTATACCAGCCGGTCTTCCTTGACGTGCGTCTAAATTCAAGTACACGGGCCTCAAGCTTTGTAGCCTTCATCTAAAATGCACATTCGGGTTAGCAGTCGAGCGTCATCACCACAGTTAACTAGCCAAACGAGAAGTCATTTCAAGTTGTATTTATATTAGGGCATAACGCTTCACGTGGGACATCTATAAAACCACCATGGTGAGCAAAAGCTAAAACTAGCCTTGATAGCAGAAATATACACCTTGAAAATGGAGAGGAAATGAAGTCTGCGTTGTGGCGTGTTTCGTGATATTGCTCTTCTTCAAGACATAGCCATTGCCACTTAACGGCTGTTGGCACACTTCGTAATAGGAAACGTGCCAGCCTCACTAGCATAATTGGCTGAGTCTAGAATCCAACGGTTGGAAGCGGGCAACAGCTATGTTACGATGAAAGGCAGGCAAGCTCTTATCGTTCACAAACATAACATTGTATCAATTGAGCATGCTTAAGTAGAGCGCTTTTTTATTTAATTTTTATCACTTAATTTCTTCTACTTCTGCTACTTCCTTGTTTACTTGATGACTTTAAGTGCGCGGTGGCAGTAATAAAGGTGTAATAAACGGACAGAAAGAGAGAAGCGATGGGTTACAGATGTGTACGAGTCGTGCCGTTAACACTATGCGTGGTTTCACGTCCCAAAAACAACGACGCCATTGTGAAGAACGCCGTAGTGGAGGCCTCCGAAAATTTTGATGATCTGATGTTTTTTAACGTGCGCTGACATCACATATAGTAACACAAGTCTCTACCAATTCTCCTCCATCACAATATGGGTTGTGCAGTTAACTCTAGTTACACGTTTAAATGACGAATATGAGTTGACGTTGCGCCAGTGAGACAAGTATTACGGGGACAACATTGGGTTATTTTAGTATTGATAGTCATGAGTAAGCATAGCCTTACGGCATCAACACTTGAACAGTGTCAACGCCATCTTCGTAAAACGTTCCTGATGACTTCCATCGCGTCATATTTGATTGCTGCCGCCACTCGTCAGATTGTCGACATCTGAAGCGGGCATTTGATGTGACTGGACGAGAAGACTGAGCGACATAACAGCATTGTGTAAAATAGCCACCTTTGCTCGTTGCGAAAGCGCTTCGCATTTCACAAAACTTTATAAGTAGCGGTAACACTATCGTTCAAGCGTGAAACTGGCTTTCTTCATATGTATCGAGAAAACGTTTTTTGCCAGTTTCAAAAACACTTCGTCACGCATTCTACAATACCAAATAGGGCACAATGAAATGCTATTTTTCAAAAAGTCTCTGTTGTATAACAACAAAAATATATTAGATGAATAAAATATAAAGAGTGTGTATTTTTTGGTTGTTGGCTGGTAAACAGCGCAATAAAAACACCATATATTGAAAATATTCACAAAAAAGAAAGTTCAGACTATAAACTTTGAATATCAATGATTTAAGAACAGTATAAATATGATAAATGCCGTAGAGAATGTCTCTATTCACATAGAGAAAGGAAACTTGGAACTGACGTGTTGTTTCATCGCTTGTGTCATGCTGTGAAGCATTGCTTGGTTTTTCGTGAGACACGAATGAACACTTAACTCGGTAATCTTTTTTTTGTGATAACAGCCTGCAAGGTGTCTCATTATATATGGGTTTCCGTGATGCGAATAATCTCTCTATAAATCAGACGTCCAATGAACTTCCCTATTTCGTCTGGCGTCACCTCTTTCCAACAGACGCCTTACTTTGCATAGGTTGACGTTCCAATGTACGCATCCAACTATATTACTTTGCATTTTTGCACATCGTATGAAAAAGAGCAATATTGCGTGCGTTCCTAAAACATTTCGCGCTGCTCCGTAGTCAGGGCCAAGATGTCCTGCGGAGACGTTGTCGTCACGAGAACCTCTGCAGCCAGCGCCAGCACACCACGCTCCAACGACGTGTAAACCTCGCACGTAACCAGAGTGATAAGCTAGAAAGTTGTGCACAAAGGTATGCACCCACGCACTTGCAGCGGAAGAGAAAACTGCCTTGTTTACGGCAGAGACAGTAAACAAACAAACCCACGAACGGCTGTGGATGTCTAAGGCTGACGCAAAACATCGTCGCTGTAAAACGTGAAGTGAGGTGCTGTCATCCTCGGTCTCTGAACTCGTCTTTAGTGAATTCAGATGAGGTTGGGAGAAAGTTTCGAGCGATGTGTGTTTTTTGCATCGCGGGTGCGCGCGCATACGCGCGTGACGACGGCGCCATAGGAGCGACTAGTGACACTAGACGTGGTCCTGTGCCTGATATAATTATACAAGCGAAGCAGGGCTACTGGAAACTGGCTGAGAAAGCCACGTGCACATTTTACACATGCGGCGTACCATCGGAAATATTTTTTGTGGGATAAATTTTCCCTGACTCTTAGCAACAGCTCACTATTGAATAGCTGGCATATCTTTCTGCAAAATATTACTGCTCAACACTGTCACATTTCAGTGCTGACACCTCGAATGGATATTTGACTTGGAAAGGTTTTTTTTATTACAAAACTTTATTTTACTGTCGCATAGACGCGAGGGAAACGCATTGTTGTCAAGTGCCTTTTTCTAACAACACATGCACATGAGTTCGCGCAAAAATCTCTCCAAAGTCACTGTGTGGCCTAAATGGGACAATTCAAATTGATTCTCAAAGTACAGTGGCTGTACTAACAAATAAAAGTGCTGGGTGCATGAGAAACGAATTCAACATGCCAGAATCGACAATCCAAAGCGTCGATCACCAGCGATAAATTTGAATAGGCGTGGTAACGAAAGAGTTAAAGCGTGTGCACGCATTCGCACATGCATGTCCAATGCATGTTTAATGTATGTGCGCTGTAAGTTAAAATTTATCGTACGCTTGCATTGCCACCATTCAGTTAATTGTCCACTTTCTGCTTGAAGTAGATTAGTTATTGTCGTTGTTCAGGCTTCAATTAGAGGTTCACTGAAGAAATTAGTAAACAACAACAACAACAACAACAACAACAACAACAACAACAACAACAACAACAACAACAATAATAATAATAATAATAATAATAATAATAATAATAATAATAATAATAATAATAATAATAATAATAATAATAATAATAATAATAATAATAATAATGATAATTGGCATTTACGGCAGAAATCCATGATAATTACGGGGGACGCCGTACTGAACAGCTGCGAACTTTTCAAGCACTTCTATAACATGCACAAAGCTAAGCACATGAATTAAAAGCATTTTCGCCATCATGGAAAATGTGGCAGCCATAGTCGAAAGAAATATTATAAAAAATTTAATTGAAGTAGTGAGAAAAGCGCAAACACTAATAAAAGTACAACGACTAACAGAACACCTATTGTCATCTATTTCCAATCAGACTAAGCTAAATATTCCGGCTAGCTCAGTGTTGAAAAGTAGGCTCCATTGTAGTGCATGTTGAAGGAATGTTTTACCACCATGTGCTTCTATTCTTCTCGTTGGTTATTTTACGTTAATGCGCTGCTGCCTACCCAGTCACAAAAAAAAGTTCCGAAGTCATGCATGTGACACTCAGTGGAACCTCTGCGTAGGGAGCTGACACCCTAAATTGTGCAGAATCCACAAAATCCCGGGACAAATAGAATGAGTCACGTTAAGCTCTTCGTTGGAAGAACCGAAGTGTTCAGTTTTCCTGCTAGTGAACTGCCATCGGTCGACTTTGTTATGCGCTAATACAGCTACAGCGCTTGTATACGTATACGTACCGATATGAGGCATCGACGTAGCGGTACGGCAACACTCACCCTGGGGACAACGCTGAGAATGTTCTTAGAAATCTAGTGGTCTCAATTAGACACGGTCAATGAAGCGGCAAGTTCTCCGGCTAGCGAACTGCCATCGGTCGACTTTGTTATGCGCTAATACAGTGACAGCGCTTGTGTACCTACGTACCAATACCAGGCTTCGGCGTAGAGGAACGGTAACACTCACCTTGTAGACAACGCATAGAAGGTTCTAAGAAAGCTGGCTGTCTCAATTAGACGCGGTCGCTGGAGCGGCAAAACAACCTTCCGACTCCACCATCACCACCATGAAGCTGTGGAGTCTCTTTGTGCGGAAACTTCGTCATTGCTGAATGTTCACGGAGCAGACCACTTTTAACGAAGTGTTTTAATTGTATGATTCTTCATATGCGTCTCTTATTTTATGCGTTAGCGCATGCCACATCAAGCGGCAGAACGAGCCCTTAGATGGTGCAGAAAAAAATGGTGCTTGGCGCAAAGTTGAGACAGTGGTGGTCAATCATAATTTCCGGCAACTAGGCAACGTTGCGCGAAAAAAACGATTTTTACTATTTAGGCCGGATTTTCACAAGCACAGGGTCAACGTAGCAATTATTTGTTCATTGTGCTTCAGCGGCGCACGACCTTTTTTCTTTCTTTCTTTCTTTCTTTTCTTTCTTTCTTTCTTTCTTTCTTTCTTTCTTTCTTTCTTTCTTTCTTTTTTCTTTCTCTCTTTCTTTCTTTCTTTCTTTCTTTCTTTTCTTTTTTCCTTCCTTCTCATTCTCTCTGTATTTCTTTCCTTTTTCTGTTTGTTTCTCGCTTTCTCTTTATTTCTCTCTCACTTTGTTTTGCGGTATGCGCATCGCCTAACTTAGTTTATTTCCTGCATGTCGGGTTTTGGACATTACCAAACGCAGCGGAACACTTCTGTTTGCAATGGGGGAAAAAGTGGCGGTCATTCGTGAAATAATAGGAAATGCAGCAATGAAACGAGGCACCATAAAACAACAAATGACCTCGATGAAGTAGCAGATTACCGTGTCAGAAGCGGCTGATCACCGAGAAGCCCACGATTCAGAGAGCATCATCGGCTGTTGGAAAAAATTCGTAACATCCCACGTACTTGGGAATCAACTTTATGCGAAGAATGGGGAGGGAAGGTGACCATGTTGCATTTTTTTTTGAGTGACACGTCATGTAATGACGCTAAATATATGTACAAACGTTGCACGCAGAGACACATGTTGAAGAGTTACAGATTTTTGTATAACTAGTTTCCCACTTGCGCAAAGATGTCAGCAGGAAATGTGTTCTAGCAACACCAGAAGTTGATATGAAGCGCTGATGCTCATGAAGATGCTGGCCCTTGACACTGCTACTTAAATCAATTTCAGCACATGGCACCTCACCACAATTGACGTTAACCCGACGTGACAGCTGCATGAAGGGAGTACATATGTAATGTTTATAAAATTGGGTAGGCAGCTCTGCAACCACTATTGACGTTTCACGAAGATTAGCGTCTATTTGAAAAGTAGTTCCGAGACCTGGCGTAGCTCTGTGGTAAAATGCTTCATTGCCACGCAGAATGCTTGGGTTTGATTCCTGCTGGGATCATGAAATTTAATATTTGCATTCGTCGGGTGGCCGACGCTGCCTACGTCAGTTTTTTCTTAACACTGACATTTATTCTATGCCTTTGTTGGGTCGACGCTACCGATGTCGGGTATTGCTTAACGCTCACGCGTTAAAATCGCCCATGTGAGTTCTCGTCGTTCCTGAGTAGATACTAAGTGTCAGTCACCTGGGGAACATACCCGCCCGTGAGTATGTGCCACTGACTGACGAGAAGTGTTTGATGACGTACGTGACAGGATTATGAAAATATTCATGTCTTGACCAACGCGTCATATTCGTCGAACCATCTTACCCTCCCATGCTAATTTTGGTTCACGCCAAGTTAAAGAGGTGACCACGAGAGCACCCAAACGTAAGCGGCTAGATAGATAGACAGAGACGCTCAAAATTAACGAAGTTCTCTAAGAAATGCTTCGCATCTAAAACGGTGCCTATACAAATGCGGGGGTGATTGACGAACCCCGCAGGGTCGCATTAGTGTACACCTGCCTTTCTGTACACTCGCCGTGCCAGGTCTTTGGCAAACTACGCCACCGCCACCTTCACCGCCACCACTGAGATCTGTAACTAGCAGTATTTTTGCTTAAGAAACACACTTTTTCTCAAGTTTCCCACTGAAACAAATACGCTGCAATGAAGAATCAAACGAAATGCTGCCTGGTAAGGGAATGCCATAGTGAAGGAACCTCACAGCGCCGACCGAGGTAGAAATATTTCAATTTATAGTGTGTTTCAGCTCCGACATGCGTCTCTTGCTTACTAAGATTTCTGTGAACTGGGATTCTATGGCCTCGGCGTGATGCTTTAGGTGCTATAAGGTGGTTGCGACCTGTTGACCCACAGGTCGTGGGATCGAATTCCGGCTGTGGCGGCTGCATTATCGACGGAGGGCAAATGCTGTGGGCACGTGTGCTCAAATTTAAGTGCACGTTAAAGTACCTCCGTTGGTCAAAGTTTCCGGAGCCCTCCACTACGGAGTCTCCCATAATCGTATAGTGGTTCTGGGACGTTAAACACCACATATCAATCAATCAGGGCTTCTGTGTTGGGAGCTGTGGCAACCATTATATGTTAACATTCTTACTTTGGTCGAAGACACTGTTTGTTGTCAGTTGTAGAGGCTGGGAGGAACAGCATCGCACTAACGAATCAATCAACTTTATCAACCAACGAGTCAGTCAACATTAGTGACAGCCGAAAACCTCATCTGTCTGCTCTCATTTGACAAGAGCAACAAGGGGTGTCTGTTATTTTCAATGAAACGTACAATTGTGCGTTGGCGCGATTACTCGCTTGACTCACTCACTCACTAACTCAACAAATCAATCAATCAATCAATCATTTAATTATTCAATCAATCAATCATTCAATCACTCAATCAATCAGGGATGCCAAGATCAATTTTTCGTTACTGTTACATCAGGGCATTGAAGCCAGGGAAACCCAAGGGTGACTTGCAGGTACTTTCATACAAATATAAAAAATACAAAATTTTGATAATTCCAACAGGCATAACGCCAACAGAAATTGTAAGCGTGGACTGTCAACTCGTGTGCGAGCGTAGACGCCCAGTGTTATTGGGGATAATTACCGGAAGAAGCCATCTGCAAGTCACGCTATTCGCAAGACAGATAACCCATGATATAAGTGATTCTTGCACAGTGGGTGCAAAAGAAAAAAAAAATGCGCTGTTAGGTGCAGATTAGAAAGCAGCAAGAAAACTCACAAGACATCTCATAAATTCAACTAAGACTCCTAGAAGGCGGGAACCACTTGGCGCTGCTTTTTTATCGCGCACTTCAATTCACGTGAATGTCTCGCGTCATGCAGTTCTTGTTTTGTCAAGCGTATTCCAGTTCAAACTGAACGCGAAGCTCCGACGCTTCGATCTAGGGCTTAGGCAGAATTTTTTTCGACATGCAGGAAAGAAAGGAGAAGCTCCTTGATCTGGAGTTGGGGCCGGGCAGGCAGTTGGAGCAAAGTTTTATTTCTGGTCTGCGTGCCAAGCCAAAGAAAAAAAAAAGTGCGCGGAAGATGAAGTGACTCATGCTTTGCTGGGCGAGTTGTTCATTCTCTAAACTGTCTAAACTGCATGACCACTGACTTGATGTACTTTTTGTAGCACATGCCGGCTTTTCATCCAAGATAACGTTCGCGCAAGAAATACATTCTGCCTTAACAATAATTGATATTGTTTTAAGAGACGGCATCAGTCAGTTTCATCAAACAAGTCCAGACTAGAGGGGTGAGACCCCCAAGTCTGGAAGACCAATGGCTCTTTCCGCCGTACGAGCTCAGTCGACCAGTACTTGTGCATTTACCTTAATTTTTCGGTAAGTAGGGCACTGCTGTTGATAATATTGTCATTTTACACGTTGTCATAAATTGATATTTCACTCTGACGTAAATTGATATTTGAATTTAATGTCCCTTTAATTATATGCGATTGTGACGCACATCGTCGTTCAGGGCTGTAGATAATGTCGACCCCATGAGGTTCTTCAATATTTACGGACATCACGTGGAATACTAGTACTCTATAGCATTCATGCCTTTTCTAGCACTTCCTCTACGCAACAGCCGGGGTGAACAGCGTCAACTTTTATGAAAAGGAACACGACGACGTGGCCTCCACGCTCCAGCGGTAGAGTTACTGTATATGCTACCTTTAGGTAGCAGAGTTGCGCCAAGGTACGCCATCTTGAGTTCAAATGTCTTGCGGGAAAGCCAGTCACCACCCGCGTAGGAGCAGCGCTCGTGCTTCAGAGTACGAGCGTTGCTTTATTTATTCTTTTCGCTTTCTTTTCTCTCTATTTTTTTATGAAAATAGAAGAAAAACTCAGTTTTTTTGGTCACGCCAGGAAGCATTGATTTTTTGTTCACGTTCTTGGTATGTAATAATAAAAAAACGTGCGTAAGCTCATTGAACGAGGGACACATATGTACATTATAATAGGCCACACATTAGCTCCAGCTTGTGTAGCGCTGTTTTTCCCATTTACATGTATAAAATTATTTTTCACACTTGATCGCTATCGAGGGAGTTAGGCATAGAATATTTTTATTGCGTTGGGCTGATTTGTTAACTGTGTGAGTTAACAAGCTAAAGCTTCGTAGTCTTCAACTGAATCGAGCTGGATAGCGATCGAGAGCGGCCGTGCGACGCCCGTGTTACGCGCGGCTCTCGTTTTAAGCTCGTGTTACAATAACGGCTCACGACAATTAATGTGAATTGTTGTTCAACAACCGTGTCGTGCCCAAAATTTTTTTTTCACTTAAGGTTCCAAAGCTGCATTCAATTCACCCACTAGCAGCAGCACCTCGCCGATTCAAATAGTTCTAGTTTCATTCTCCATTTGGTTTTAGCGTTTAACCGCCAGACAAATTTGGACGTATGCAGCTGACACACGCCGGCCAACTCTGCTTGTACAATGTATTCACCACTGCATTTGTGGTTAATACAAATAGAGCAAGTTTTGCGGTGCCGCGGACAGATTTAAGAAAAAAAAAAAGCCAAGCGCATGGGCGTCAGCAGAGAAGTGGAAAAGGGGCACTTGCCCCCTCAAGCCACCACAGCACTTCCTCTCACCCAAGCTAGACCAGTGCTCTCGCTCTCCTTAAACCGCGATGTAACAACGGTATGCACCTCGCAAGAGAAAATCCCGCAGACGACAATGGCCAAGCGTTTATTCCTTCCGACTGAACACTAATCTTTATATAGCAACCCCCGCAGCACCAGCGTCTAATCTCATGGGCTCTACGTAGTACAATTCAACACAGAATGCATTTGCTGCCGCATTTCTCGTGATCAACAGGCAGCATGGCTACATTACCGAAGAAGCGCGGCGAGAATGACAACAGCTGTAGCCAACCCCACTTGATCTGCCCGGAATCTGCGTAGCGTTGCTTTCTCCGCAGTGCAAATGAACGACCTATGATCACGTGATGGAACTCGGCGAATAGGGGCACTGAACTGCTGTAGGCGGAGCGAGCGGCGCCCGGAAAACAGTGGCGAAACTCTGCTACCTAAAGCTAGCATATACAGTAACTCTATCCAGTGGTTTCTGGCAGCGCGTTCAAGCGAGAGCGAGAGCAACCACAGTCTCTCTTCGCGTCATCTCGCGGCGAGTGAAACAACCATCCGTTGCTGACATAAAACGGCAAGATCGTGAACCCCCTCCTCTCCTTCAAGGCGATTACCGGCTCTCGTGTAATCGTCTTGAATGGGGAGATGGGTCACAATCTTGCCACTGGCTTCATATCAGCAACGAATGGTTGTTTTGCTCGCCGCGAAATGACGCGAAAAAAGACAGTGGTTGCTGCCGCTTGAACGCGCTGCCAGCAGCCGCTGGAGCGTGCAGGCCACGCGTCGCCATGTTCCTTTTCATAAAAATTGACACTGAACATTCATCAACCCGTGTCTTTCGTGTCGGCAGCCAAGCACCGTAACCAGGCACTGTCTTGCGGAGGCAGCATGTATTAATTACAATAGGAAAATGTAGTGGATTGTGTTAACCTAGCGTTTTACAGTGAAAGCTGTTATGAGATCACACCTCGGCTCACGCGCAGCTGTCCGCCGCCGCCGCTGGTGTCCGTAACCACATCGCGCGAAATTAGAACTAGCACCAATACAACAGTGGGGCTCGAAACCCGGGTATGCTGGGTGCCACCCCAGTATCCTACCATTGAGCGACGCTGGTACTTGGCAGTTATTGGCAAATTTGCCTTAGGCACGCTTGATGCCGGGAAAGCAATCGCGTTAATACGACTTATAAAGCGCTTTAAAATAGCGAAAGAACAACCAGTGGTCGCGCAATGCGAATAGCATAACGAGTGGGCCGTCCAATGCCCCAGCCCATTACAAAAGCTTGTTCTTGTTCCCCTATTAACTGTCGCGCATGCCCACTTCAGCCATAATTCCTCATCGTCGTCAGCCACTGCATGAACAATTGGCACGAAATTTCTTGAAAGTGTTTAGCAGATACGACGCTTCTCAGAAGAATGACAAAAAATAGCATAGCGAATGCCGGCGTACTACCCAAAAGTTTATTATTAATGCCTTATAGGTATCGAGCAAGTGTGCTTGCAGTAGTTAGCTAATGGGTGTTTTGAAAAGGCTCTGAAAGGCTGCTCGTCTAGCTTTCGCTGTGACTGTTTTCCGCCTTCCACGCAGGCCTGGCGCTTTTTCGTTATGTGGTGGTAGTTGTAGTTGTACTGTATATCTGCAAGATTCAATCAGCTGATACCGATGATAGAACACGTATTCCTGAAAGACGTGCAAAAAAAAAAAAATGCTCGGCCAGGGGGCGCTGCACCGTACGCGTTTGGCCGCTTTTCTAGCGAAAATCAGTCGCTCAGTACCCCCCTCCCGCCATCTGCCTGCGCTGTCTCGGCACGTTCACACGCTGTTGTCTGGTCGCCCTGCACGTGCAGAATTACCTCTGACTTGCTCCGAAGGTTTATAAAATTGTAAAAACGTTTTCATGGTGTGAATCTCATCAGAACCGAAAGTGATTCATCGTTAACGTTTGCGGGACCAAGCAAATTAAAACCGACGTCTTTGAGCGAATGCTATGCGAATGTCGATGGTGAAAAGCCGCCTTTCCATGACATTAAAAGGGAAGTGACGGCTCGAGTTTTATATGTATGTTACCGGTAAAACGCGCATTTGCTGCGGTATTCGTGTCTTCTCGGAGCTGTCGGGAACCAGCACCACGCTTTCGCGTGCGTTTGTATATAGCTTTCGAATTTCCATTGCTTGATTGCCAAGTTTGTCACGCAGCTCTAAATTCATGAAGAGGTCAGTGAGGAGAATAAACTTACGTCTGCTCTGTTGAGTGCCTGGCACCATTTCAATGTGCAGTGTTCAGTTTCATAAGAGTTTCACTTCTGTTGAGGTTTTCATCGGATATTAACAAGGTCGTAACGTAAGTTCAATGACACCCTGAATTTTTGCAGCTCTTTTGAAAATATAAAGATGCGCACACACAAAAAGTACTTTATGTCCACTTTGACCATGCATGTTTCTTGCAGCGCATGTTTCATTTCGGATAATATCCACGTCTGATCACGCAGCATGTTCACTGATTCGAATGTCAATTTTGTTGTTTTGACAGTTCACTTGGTCTTCGTCATATCATACAATACCCACTTGGATCAAGGATGTTTTTAGTTACGCCGAAATTTGCCCCTGATAACCTTGTCAAATTTCACAAAACCAACGAAAATTTCATATCTGCATGGCTCTTCTTTTGACTCGTTTTCATAGTGGCAGCAGTATATCCCCCGCGGCTCGAGCACATGCAAGGTTATAATATTCACGTACAGAAACCACTATATTATTAGGAGGCCTGCTATGGTGTGAGACTCCAAATTGAATCCGGCCTCCTGAGTTCTTTTTTTAACGTTCACCTAAATTGATTTGCAGTGTAAGGCGCGACAACCACGGACAGAGGGTACATACTCACCAAGCGTCCCTTCTGTTTACATTGAGCGTCATACCACCATACACGTGAAATATGCAACACCAATACGAATGGTCTTCCATTCTTGCACTAAAACTTGAAAAAATTGTTACTGCACGTCTTTTGTGCCCTTCTTGTCCCTGTGTCGTCGTTCTGCTCTCGCGCTGTAACTATTGTTACTGCGTTTTGTTGCCGTTGAAATGCAGCTGCCGTATGCGGGAATCGAACTCATGACTTCGATCCTAGCATCGCAACACCACATCATGCTAACTTATCGGTGAGTGTTCCTTGCAAGAAGTGTACGTTAAATTCTCAGCGTGAACCCGCAGCATAAATCTGTTTACACTGAGTGGCTACGAGAGGTCAACAACCATCAGCCGTAGAAAACACTTGCAGGGCTCAAAGTACGGTAGTTTAAAAGTGGTGTATTAAGCTAGCAAGCTCCGCCGCTTTCACACTACCGATGGTTGTCTCGGAAAGCCAGAGCCCAATCACATAATGTAGAGTGGTTGCCTATTTGATGCAGTTTAAGTTTACAAACGCGCTTTCTTTTAGTATGAGTCCGTCCATCGAGTGTCTTTCAGGTAATAGTTTGTAGTACTGTACATGGCTAAAATATTTCAAAGCAACGAGACCGCGGAGTAACGGGGAATCGCCATAATCCACCCTTGACAACTTTGCTTCTCGCACTGCTTGCATGGGAAACGGTAGAACTTGACGGGCAGTTTTCAGGTGTTCGTCATGTTTAAAGATTAGTAACAGCTAACAATGCAGATTGATTGATTTGTGGGGTTTAACGTCCCAAAACCTCTATATGATTATGAGAGACGCCGTAGTGGAGGGCTCCGGAAATTTCGAACACCTGGGGTTCTTTAACGGGCACCCAAATCTGAGCATACGGGCCTACAACATTTCTGCCTCCATCGGAAATGCAGCCACCGCAGCCGGAATTTGAACCCGCGACCTGCGGGTCAGCAGCCGAGTACCTTAGCCACTAGACCACCACGGCGGGGCTAACAATGCAGCTGTAGTGCGTGCTGGCTTTTCAGGATGACGGAGGAGCGACGCGCATAGCGTGCAAAATGTGAAATAAGCGCCCCAAAAAACACGTTTTCTGTGTGCGCAATGGGAAAACCCCGCAAGCGCGGCCCGTCTGAGCGACTGGTGCTTTGTCGTCTTTCCGCTAGGGCGGCCAATGACGCTGCGCAAACTTGAGCCTGTCTTACCTGTACTGAGGCCGCATATTCAAGCGGGCTTACTGCTTTCGTCTGATGCTTTTCCAGTCCGCACATCGGCTGTCCCTACTGAATAGGTTCGGAATGCGGCGACTGTTTTCTCCGTCTAATGCAACTCGGTCAGGGTTTTTTTTTTTGCAATGGAGGCGGAAGTGTTGTAGGTTGGTGTGCTCAGATTTGGGTGCACATTAAAGAACCCCAGGTGATCGAAACTTCCTGAGCCCTCGACTGTGGCGTCTCTCATATACATATGGTGTTTTTGGGACGTTAAACCACACATATAAATTGGTCAGGGGTTTCGGGACTGCAACAGCATCGACAGTGCACTGGTGATTTAGTGTACAATTATCGGCGCGTGATAAAAAAGGAGCAAGACAGTTCACATGATTATTGCTGTCCTATACCCAATACAGGATGGCTGAAAAAAAAGCCGTGACTTCTCGCAGGCTAAGGAAAAAGAAAGGACCAAACATGACGCTCGTTATAGTGCGTGTCCAGTGGCTATGTTTCAGTCGTCATTCGCAACGCTCGTTCTTCCGTCCTTCCCGAGTCGGAGAGTGTTGGCTGGCGAGAGGAATTTCTCCGCTGACATTCTGAAGCGCAATCTCTGCGACAAGGAAAACTCCGTTTCCCGGAGCTGTTGTTTTATTCTTTATATAGGGTTAAATACAACTGCACTGCGGAGAAGTAAGAAAAGCTCGCTATGCCCTTGAGGAAATATTGGCGCTTTCTGTATTAAACGGGGATCTCATACCCACAGCGCACAACGTTTTTGGCCGCAATATTTGGCTCCCAATTTTGTTAGTTCGACTTTGCTATAGCGGAAAATTAATTGCAAGTAAATGTTGTGGCATGCCATCGAAGGCACCCCTATTTCTTTATCGCTGGAGATAAGCTGGGCCAGTGTTGGCAAAAGGTTAAGCCAAGCCCTGCATGCCCGAGACACATATCTAAACAATCGGTGCGATAGGTGTCCCATTGATGCCCGCAAAACTTTGCAAGTGTTTGACTCTAGCAAAACACTAAACAAAAGAAAGCGTCAACGAAAATATCCATCGCTACTGCATACATTTACTTTATGTTCATTTGACAAACGTTGAATTGCAGTCAATTTTCGACGGAGTGGGTGAAATGTGGTGTCATTGCTATTCTGGCGTACGTAATTTTACACACAAATTGCGCGCGTTTATTGCGACAGCCACCATGAGCAAGATGCATGACCACTTTATTGTTGCATAAAAAAAGCTATGCCAAGTACCTTTTCTTGGCAGAGCATTGAATTCAATTTTCAGAACCTGCGTTGCGTGGTCTACCATGCGTCCCACCTCTGCGCTGTTTGAAATAACGCTGTCAGGGGTTTTGGGACTGCAACAACATCGACAGTGCACTGGTGATTTACTGTATAAGTATCGGCGCGTGATAATAAAGGAGCATGCCACAAACACTGTTAACGATAAATATAAATAAAGAAAAAAACGATGGTAGCTGTGGCTGTGTTTTCAAAAATAATAATAGCTAACGCGTCCTGGCCGGCGCACATCATATTTCTTCAACAGGACTGTCGGACTCATGGTTAGCGACCTGAGCGTGGCCCGCCCACTTTTCGCTATAGTGTCTGGACCCTTACGCTGTGGTGTTCGTCCCATATAATTTTTCTTTTCTTGTTTATGTCCTTTATTACTGCGTTCAAGAGCTACACCGGTCTCAGCCACGCTACGTCGTGAGGCACTCCATGCGGTCACTACGCGCTCGAGCAACCAGCGAATGAATACTCTATATTTCACAATCAGCGTCCACTGTAGTGTAGGTTATCTTCACATATAGGAGAGTCATTCTTCTTTCGAATCGCAGCCTAAGCCGACGTTTTGTTCAAACCCCGAGACACCACTCTCCCGTTCTTTAAGCTAGACTATACTTCATGACTGCGACCCCCTAGGTGGATAAGTTTCATATCTCTGTGACGTGCACAAACACGATACAAGAAATGTCAATGATTGTAGGTTTTTAACGTCCCAAAAGTACGATATTGTTATGACAGACGCCGTAGTGGAGGGCCCGGAAACTTTGACCGCCTAGTGTACCCTCAGCTGCACTAAGTCTGAGTATGCGGGCTTCAAGCAATTTCGTCTCTATCGAAAATGCTGCTACCATGGCCGAGATTGCATGCCGCAGCCTGCGGGTCAGAAGATTAAGAAAGTATCTCGATCTAAAATTGCCTAAACAAGAGCTGCCTGACGAGTAACATCACGAGTAATAGTACCATTAAAAAGTCTATTTTCAACTGTGAGGCTGATTATGAAAAACAAAATAACTAAAATATTAAAAGCGATTGACCAATTTTAGAATAAAATACTTGGACAACGTCCCCTTCAAAACGCGGTCGTAAGCTCTGCCCAACACTGCGTCAGCTGATGCTGTAGCATGTTGATCTCACCGATAAAAACTAAATATTTGAGTACTGCAAAAAAAAGGCACCAATTGGGTTAAAGGGACACTATAGGCAGCTATTAAGTTGACGTCGATTCTATAGATAGCGGTCCAAAAACATCAGAGTGTTACATTTGTGCCAAGGAAGAGCTTATATTGAAATAAAATCACGTTTTAGTGGCGCACATCGAGTTAGCACACTTCATATTACCCTCCTTTAGAAACGGATCGACTTATGTCACTGTTGCCGTGCACAACGTTGGCGCGGTCGCCGACTCTAGTAGACAGAATGAAAGAAGCGGGAGCCACAACAGCAACAATGCCCATTCATCAATTTCCTGCTTTTGGCTTCGAGACTGCAGACGTGTTTTGTTGAACTGCGCCCCGCTAGATGGCGCGACCTGCAACCACGTAAATTTTGAATTTTCGAACCACTCGTGCCATTCCGCATAGTAACGTCCGGTGGTTCTTTTTTCCATGAATAAACAGAGACGAATAAGTAGCATTTTATTGCGTCTCTTTATGCACAGAAGGTTCTTTATTTAGTGCAGCTAGATTGATTACTAGTAATTTATTGTAGGCGGTTGGTCTGGCGTCATAGGTATTTAGTTCACGTTCAAGTTTATTCAACAACAATATCAGTTTACAGAAAATTGCGTACAGGATTGGTAATACACACAAAGAACACCAAAGTTAGAAACTGTTGGGGGGTGGGGGGCTTCCATACTTGATGTTAACGGGAGAAGAAGCAAAATATACAACATTCAGTTGTTACGGTATCTTCAGTAAGAAAAAAAACACAGTGCTAAAAAACGAAAGCAGGAAATGCATATATATATATATATATATACATATATATATATATATATATATATATATATATATATATATATATATTTACAAAGGCAAAAGAGAAAACTCTGAAGAACAAACAAGCGCAAGTTATATTACAAAACGTATACGGACAATATAACATGTAGCAATCGTTATCGCTACACTAAAAAGCAGTTGATAAGATAAAGAGAACTGTTTGGGTATTGAATGCATGTTCTGTGGTTGATGATTTTGTTACGTAAGGAAGGGAATTTCGCAGCTTTATTCCCATATATGTGGTAGTGAACTTGCCGTAGTTTGTGCGAAATTTAGGCAGAAGGCGGTTGCCAAGCTCAGAAAACCTATTAATATTATTCTTTACAAGGCTTTCCCCGAGAATGCCATCTATATACACATTACCACGAAAAAGCCTATACATCACAACTGATAACTTAAGCTGAAAGAGGTGATAAAGGAAATCTATATTTAAATTGTGATAAAGTTCTGGATAATTTCTGATTTTGAGAATTTCCTACTGCGGCGCATGTATTCTTGTGCATTTACCTTCATTTCTCAGTAAGTAAGCACTCCTGCCGATAATATTGTCATTTTAGGTGTTGTCATACATTGAGTTGTTTGTGTAAGCCCAATAGCTTTTTACAACTTTTGATTTGCCATGCTTCTTATTTTCGTCCTTCAAGATTTCGGACTCATGAGAAAGACTATTTTAAGGGTAAAAAAACTGGTGATTAACGCACTCCAGGGATGTCACGAGTCTCAAGGCTGAACCGACTTTATTGCGGACTCGGTAGAAATGAGGCAGCCGCATACTGCAAGGGAAGGTTGCAACAACTGTATGTTATTTGTTACCTTCACAGAACCACAGTAAGACAGACGTTATTATGGAGCACCATTGCAAGTGCTTCATTATAATCAAGAATGAGCATTTCGCTCCAAAAGAATTTGCGGAATAATTTAGTGAAGCTCTAGCCATTACTGAGAAGGAGCATGCTGATTTTGCATTTTAGCACGACGCAGTTTTCGCGAATCTAACGTTATACGAATGTCATGATTACTGTGTTACAACAATATCGGTCCTGAATTTGTTTGCTTTAAGCCATGGTGGTCTAGTCGTTATGATACTTGAATGCTGACCCGTCGGTCACAGAATAGAATTTCAGTCTTGGTGGCTGCATTATAAACAGGCGAAATGCCTAAGGCCAATGCACACAAATTTAGGTGCACGTTAAAAAACACCACACAGTCACACTTTTCGAAGCCCTACTCTACGGCTCCTTTCATAATTATATCGTGCTTATGAGGCGCAAAGCCTCGACAGTTACTATTAGAAATTGTGTACGGTGTTTAGAGCTTGCTTATTTTCAATTGCAAGGCCACAGAAAAGGTACAAAAAAGAGAGATGATTGGCTGTCCCTTCTTCAGAGGCATTCACTTTGTTCTTGGCTGAACGTTGCGTCCATGTGACTTCTCAGGTGGAACACAAATTTTGCGAACAAATCATGCTTGAAGAGTCTGCCCGAGGCACTTTCACTGTTCATCCTGATTATCTCAATTACGAAGGGAGACACGATCCGCACCATTCGGTCCAGCAACACTGAGGAGTTTGCGCGAAAACGGTAGAGATTCGAACAGCACGAGCGGACCTCTGTGTAAACACCACAAGTTCTCCAGACTCCAGTTAAACCCCAGATGTCCTGAATATTATTTCTACAGTCTTAAACCATGCTGGTATTAAGGTTATCCATCTGGCATCCCAATGTCCGCCTCCCGCGAGGGGCTTGGAACACGTATTACCAGAATAAGCCTTGCGGCTTAAGTAGACGTAGCTACTACATTAATGACATCGTCATGACCACTGTGTGGAACGGTCCTGTCCTGGCTGTTTGATTCGTTAGAGGAAGCGAACTCACGCATTTCACTATACGCGCGCAATGGGAGGCATGCTGGGGCGGGGAAAAACAGGCAGAGCGACGTCTTGAGTGGCACATGTACGTGAAAGACGCGACAATCGGCACCAGGATTTGTTGTGACAGCCACGTTTGACAGCCAGCCTCGTCAGGCTGTCTTTTGTGCGCTGAGTATTACTGAAATACGGCGTGCTATTAAAAGCAGTCTGACCGTGAGCGCCCGTTCGTTCCGCAAGCGTTGCTTCCAGGGCAGCCGAGGAAGGAGGAAGCACCAAGAGGCCGGCGTAGGGGGACAACGGACTCTCCTTCTCAACAAACACTTCTCTTTTGCGTGGGCAGCATGCGCGGCGATCTCGGGAGGTGAGTGGCGCATGTAAATGTAGTGGCCCAGTCAAAGAAAGAATGAAAACAGGGTTACACGCGTACGACCCCTGCGCTTTCTGAATTCATGTCAATCAGCACTTGTGTGCGATGGGATTCGGCCATGCGCGCAACGCGAGGTGATGCCGTATTCGCTCCGGTGAACTCTCCGCGAAACCGGAGGACGTTGGCTGTGGCGGGACCTTGACCGCCGGAACGAGGGGAGGGTGGTGAGGTGCAACTCGAGGTGGCACAACAAATCATTGAATAAGCAGCGGTGGCGGCCTTGACGACGGCGAAAGTTCCTGGCCAAAGGCAACACCACAGGGGAGAAGTCATTGGCGCGTGTCAGTGGTGGCACATCCAGCATTCAGGCCGTAGACCCGGGGAAGACCCGGATCACAATTTGGAAGGTCGCCGCGCTGAGAAAGCTGTACTCTCTCACCCCCTTCGGGGCACCCCGAGTGCCTCAACCAGTGGCATGGGTCGGTGACATAAGCGGGGGGAGTGCATGGCTTATATAAAGAGCTCCGGAGGTGACAGAAACGGACACGCACCCGTCGACGGAACAAGATTTCCTTCCGCTTCACAACAGGTGAGTATGCGTGGCGTGGAGCGCGTGCGACTCTTGTTTTGGCCCGGAGGCGCGTGCTTCTGGCAAATCTTCTGAGAAGGCGCACCGGCAAAACTAGCAAATGCTTTATGCGTTAAAATAAGCGCCACGTGCGCCCTCCACGATAGAAGTTAATTGAGGGAGTTGTCACCCCATGACGAATAGGTGCGCACACTTGGTTCGTTGCCAGCCCCAGATTGGAGAAATTACCTTCGTCTATGCAGCCTGTGCGAAAATCTTCAATTGTTATAATGGTGTTTGATCTCTGACTGCAACCCATGGCAGAGAAGCGACGGGGTCGAAAATGTTCGTTGGTGTTAGGCTGACCGGGCGTCTATTTTTACGTCAAAGCTTGAAGGCACAAATTTCCCCCACTCTTTCCTTGTGTGAAATAGTTAAGCAAGTGGGACTCCTCCAAAGTGTTGAGCTGTCACGAATCTTTCTCAGGCACTTCTTCGAGCTCTGTGCCACCTTTATCAATAAATAATCAATGTGTCAAAAAGGAAGCCCTAGTGACTGGTAGTTCACTTCCTTTAAGTAATTTGTAATCCCCTTTCAGAGTGACACATTGTGCTTGAAACGAGGTGCATAGGTATATATTTCACTACGTAACAGTTGCATGACATATTCACTTCAAGGCCTACGCCCGCTGTTATTGTTTAAGCCTACAGGTGTATGTAGTTCAGTCATAAGCATAGAATACGCTTTGCAAAATGTGTGGTTGTTGGCTGTCACAAATGCTTCTGAGAACTAAAGGGAAAGTGAAGTGTAGTAATATAATAGTTTAATGGAGGAATCTGTGCATAAGCTTTAAAGACGTTCTCTCGGAGACATGTTCTCTATTTCTACCACTGCTACTTTGCACGATGTCTCTCTCATAAACGTGAGCATTTACTGAACGTGATTTCCTGCATGAAGTAAATTGTAAGTGGTCACTCAAAGAAGACTCGAATGAAAATCCTAAGAAAACAAATAAGGTGCCAATTTCAGTAAACGGTCAGCTGAGCGAATAACGTGGCTTTCCGGACATTCATTTATTTCTTCTCACAGAGAAAAAAAACATCCGCCACTTTTGATAGAACCAAGCTAACAAAGCTAACTTATTAGAGGCAGCTCTATGGGAGAGGGGGTAACGTGTATGAACTTGTTTATCACATACACATTCACTATTCAGCACGATATTATAGCCTCGCCACGGTGGTCTAGTGGCTAAGGTACTCGGCTGCTGACCCGCAGGTCGCGGGATCGAATCTCGGCTGCGGCTGCTGCATTTTCGACGGAGGCGAAAATGCTGAGGCCCGTTTGCTCAGGTTTGGGTGCACGTTGAAAAACCCCTGGTGGTTGAAATTTCTGGTGGCTTCCACTATGGCGTCTCTCATAAACATATGTTAGTTTTGGGATGTTAAACCCCACATATCAATTATCAAGCACCATATTATAACGCTACGAATACTTAGCCTTATTGGAAGGGGTAGTCGGAAATATTTTTTTCCCTTCAAGCGAGAAAGGTTACTTGAGCTAATGGAAATGACGTGCGTGAGGGAGCACCTGCAGGCACTGCATTACTAAATTTGCGTCTAATTCACAAGCATTTAGGTAATGCCGTAATTACAGTCAGTATGGCTGGGTTCCTTGACAGTTATAGGGAATAGCCACCATACACTTCGCATTTACTGGAACGGTACCAGTTACACCTTGGGGTTGGTTGTCAATGCTTGCGCTGGTATTTTGCATTGGCATCCTGTGCTCATGGATTATCATTATTAACGATAGTATTATTATTTCTTCAGTGACAAACCAAAAAAATGACAAATGCTTATTCACACGCTACGTCGTCTGTTGTCAAATTTCAATGGTGCTTTGTATTCACACAATGTTTATCTTTTATCTTTCCTCCAACAAATAACAAATAAAATAGCGCACTCTTCCATGAAATTTCTTCATTAGTGGCACGCAAAATACAGCATGTGTTTTAATAACCGAACAATTTTAATAGCTGACTACGTTCAACATTACTGATCTATAACAGGCGCAGCGGCAGAGGTCTAGTATGTACAACAATTTTAACCACTTGTGGTTATTTGAAATTCAGGAACATCATTCTGAATGAGTGTATGTAATCATATTTTGGGTATTCCATTCCAAAACCACAATGTGGTAATGGAGACGCCGTTATATAGACAATCCGGTGTTCTTTAACGTGCACTGGCATCGCACAACACACGGGCTTTAGCCATTTCGCCACCACCGAATTGCGACCACCGCGAATCGAAACCATTACCTGCATGTGAACAGCCGAGCATCGTAACCACTACGCTACTGGGACGGACTGAATGAGTAACTGGGCGTTTGCTGTAGTGGTGGATGCCACTGCTACAAGTAGGATTTGGTCACCGCAATCGTCGTGCGCTCTGTCTAGACGACAGAATTGATGTAAGGCTGTGCAAAATAAATAATGCATCTACATTACTCGCTCGTTTGGTTAGGATTGGCGGAGATCACGAAGACGCACAGGTAGCGTTGCAATTATCCAGGTACCTCAAATCCAGATGGCTCTCCTTGCCCTGTGGTACAGCTTTGGAGTGCTGTAGGTTCACGTGCAGTACTTGCGCACCCTCTTTTCAGTGATTAAATTCAAGCCACAATGCTGAGGAACGTCCTCATCGCTGCTCTGCTCTTGGCGGCTGTCTTCTGCATAGCCTCGGCTCAGTTTGGATACGGCCGTGGTTTTGGGTATGGTCGTGGTTTCGGGTATGGCCGTGGTTTCGGATACGGCCGAGGCTTCGGCGTTGGACATGGTTTCGGCTACGGTCGTGGATTTTATGGAGGGTACGGCCGCGGCTTCTACAGTGGCTATGGACGTGGTTTCGGCTACGGCAGAGGATTCTACGGCTGAGTGAGACAACTCTTCTCCACAGTAAGTTCACATTTGAACGTTGTCAATTAAGTGATGACTATGGACGCTTCTATGAAGTACTTTTCACACATTACTAACGCAATGACTACGTGCAAAGGAATATTCGAAGAATTTCATTTAGATAATGACACATTTTAATTTACTGCGCGTGGTCCTCACGAAATTTCTTTTAGGTAGTATTATTGTAACTAACTTTTTGATTATTGATTTGTTTGTTTTGATGAACCTCGTTTGGTGAAAGAGCTACCTGATAATTTTTTTCGCGTGTTGTGCGCATAGCGGTGTTCTTATTCGACTATGCACACGAGCTTTAGTTGGCGAGGGCACATAGTACCACCTTTTGCTCGTATATTCTGGGACACACACACACACACACACACACACACACACACACACACACACACACACACACACACACACACACACACACACACACACACACACACACACACACACACACGCGCACACACACACACACACACACACACACACTTGAAATGTTCCAAGCATGCGTGTACCGAGACGTAGATTGAGGTAGTCTACGTTTTTTGGCAACCCACTGGAAACAAACACGAGCTTCTCCAATGCCAGGACGAACCAGCGGCATTCGGTGCAATCTTCCAGAAGCAGGAGATTACCACATTGATTGCAATAAGCATCAGGTTTTGCCGCCTTTCGGCTCAGCTGTGATTCGCGCGTCATTGTCTATGAATGACGGCACTTTGGCTCACTTTAAAACAATCGTCGCAGAATTTCAATTGGACGGAGAAGATACGTTTCGTTTTTGAGTTCGAATTTCAACTGAAAAGCGCAGGTCATTCAAGTGCCCATTGATAATCCATGAAAACTTTTGTGTTTTGTCTGATATTCATGTTTCTTTTTTTGTTGCAGACGGATATCACTTCATCCATGTCCATGAGTATCCATTTCCAACCTACCGTTTCTGGATTTTGTAATAAAATGTCATTGCACCTTTGAATACGTTGTGCGTAGTGTCCTGTACCTCTCTAACTTCGAAAAACAACAGACGTTCATCTTGAAATAGAACTCCGTTTCGCGGCTAATAGGAAAGAAAATGCTCAAACTTCAAAAGATGTAATTAAGAAGCTAGATATACATTTATGACGTTACAACAAAAAGATAACTGTTTGGAAGACCAAAGCATCTCCCCTCAGGACCAAACGCGACTGACGTTTTTGCTAAATAATTTATATTTCTTAAGCTTCAGTAAACATCTCTTTCGTCTCGCTTGCCTTTGGCGATCCAAAGTGAACACAAGATAGAAAGTTGAGGGACGGAGATTGTGTTAACACCCATGTGCAGAATAACGATAAAGGGATCCCCCCTTTTTTAGCATCTAAGAGTGGTGACGATTGTATTCACTGGGCAATGCGAATCTTTGTAAGCAATGACGCATGCTATGAAAGCAGACCATAAAGAAAGTTTACTAGGCCACAATGCCTTGATTTCTTTTTGTCATGCCATAGACAGGGTTTCACACAATATTATGACGATAAAACTATGTAACTGGAGCCGATATGAAACGTACCCTTTAACGAAGAGCCTACGTGTATTCTATAAGACTGATGTCAATATCTGCAGTTTTATAACTTTCATGTTAAAATGAGTGAGATTTTGCGTAATAGGATTATTCTTGCAATTTAGGTGTTATAATCTCACATATGTTAACCCCCTATCCACTGCTAGGCTCTAGCAAATAACTTCAAGAGGTATCAGTACTCTGTGCCTCTGTGGCACATACGCAGAGAGTGGCGCGAACTGATACCGAGGAAATAAGCAACAATATTCTGCAAACACATTGTAACGAACGGCGGAAAGTAGAGTGAGTCAAATGAGCTGCTGCACTATGTTACGTGCCGACACGCAATGTTACGTAATGTGCAGGTTTATGTAGGCATGCTGCATTATGCTGAACAGAAGAGCTGCTTATTGGCACTGCACGCATGGTAAGTTTGCGGGGTTTACATAAGGTCCTTTTCTGGCAGTCGAGTCATGACAACGTAGAAGCTTTTTTATGCCGTCAAATGGATCTGAGAAGAAGGCAAAGAGAGCGTTGCCTTGAAAAGTAAGTACCATGTAGCCATTATGAGACGTATTAAGCCTATATACTGTGTAACGTTTCCTATAATTATTTTCTTGTGAAAAGTGCGACTGGGAATTGACGAAATTTGTGGTACTTTACTCGCAAAGATGAAGTTTAAATTTAGCAATACGTAAGTCATACCTACTGAAGCTGGTCAAGTGATTATACGTACACTCTCAAGCAACTCTGGTCACTGATAGCAGGCGAGAAATACTTCAGCGCCGAGCAGCAGTAACACGTAGTGCAGCAGAATTTACCTCTGTACAGATGAACAATGCAATGTGTAGCAGTTATGAAGTGTGTACGCAGTGTTTTGTATTTGATTTGACAACAAAGCGTAGCTATCAAGAATTAAAACACGTATTCCGGTGTCCAACACCAGAAAAATAACGCTGGCCTCCCAATGGATCTGATAACGCCACCAAACTTCAATGTATCAAACTGATGCAGTTGCTTTTCCTGATTGCTGCTATTTTCGATAGTAAAACATTTAAAAAAAAAAACTTCCCCGAAACGTCATTGTGGCTAAATATAGTGAAGTTATTTAATGTAAACAGAAAGATTTTCGTCATTTATATATACTGTGTGCCTTATTTTTTACACGTGCTAGTTATGTGAGGTGTTTTAATGCCTCAGTAG
Organism: Rhipicephalus annulatus; assembly: GCA_013436015.1. Classification (NCBI taxonomy): domain Eukaryota; kingdom Metazoa; phylum Arthropoda; class Arachnida; order Ixodida; family Ixodidae; genus Rhipicephalus; species Rhipicephalus annulatus. The sequence goes on along the minus strand of WOVY01005258.1, from coordinate 151,302 downwards.
TGGAACATTTGGAGATTATTCGGTGTGTAAGAGCACGATAGAAACAATGGCGCAGAAAGAAACACGCAAGACTAAGCGCTAAACTACCAGCAAATGCTTTTATTTGTGCCAGCACAAAGGAGTACCCTTCCTCGCGTGAGATGAAGGGGAGGGGTATCGAAAAGGTGCATGGCCCCTACTCTATACATCGCACCTACTTAATAGTGCACATTGCTAATTTGCATGTCTGTTATTTTATAGAGGGTGCACTGGCAAATACTGGCATCAAGCATTTGGAAAGCTTCATAGATTTCTCGAGCTCGGGAATTTGGATATCTGCGAACGATACGCGCCTGCTGGAAACAGGGGCTACATCTGTTCCTAACGCAAAAATTTGCCGAATTTCTGCCAGTCTACGTTCCAAGATTGCTGGCGTGTTCTTGAAGATGGTTATTAACACACCGGGTTGTCTGACTGATGTACAAGCCTCCATACGACATCGGAATCTCATACATCACTCATGTTTTGCAGGAAACAAAAGAGATGGATGGCTTTCTTTGTGTCCTCGTTTTTTCGACACTGTTACACACCCATGCAGCCATAACAAGAAGCTCGAACCCATACCAATTTAAAGATCATCCGAAGAGAATGCGCAACGTGCGTTGAGAGTAGAACAAAAAAAAAGCTTGTTAGTTACAGGCGGAATTGAGATCTCAGGATCCCGTACTCAAAGTGAAACTTAGTCATAGCAAGATCACAAAAAAACCTCTCGCATTTTTTAGAAATGCCATAACATCATGAGACAACATGAGGCAATACGCACCTCAACCTCTCCACAGCAAAACAGTTAAAACAGAACAGAACAGAACAATCATACAGAGAGATGCATGCTCACGCAAAATGCATGTCTAAACTTTCTAAAAGACAGTCACACATGAGAACCTAAAGAAATATTTATTCGTTGAGCACCGAAGATAAAGATCAATTTGATAACTTAACCAAGACGGAAACAGCAGTGAGAATTGAAGGCACGTCGGAAAAGGAAGAAAGGAAAAGGTAGCGTTTGACATTACGTAGTATGCACCGCCTCTATCCATGCTCGGTCAACAAGGAACGGTATTTACGAAGGCCATGATAGGAAAACGAAAAGGATGATGCATACACTGACTAATGCTTCTCAGTTGTTACCTGGGACCACACTCTTGAAGGTGTCTGTAAGCGGGACGTAACCTGTGAAGGAAGCAGAGAAACGCCCCGTGCACTCCGACGGCCCATTGAACATCAAACACATAAAAATTCGTCCTTGAAGGCAAGCTGCGAGAACGGATAGGAGGCGCCCCTGTCGGCATGGTAGCGCGTGGTGGGGCTGGTCTACAGAGGAAGTGATGGGAAGCCTCCAGTCATGAGCAACCATCTGTTGCGATGAAACCTTAGAACTAGACTCCCGGGGAGAGACATTGGCATGGTGTGCGGTCAGCATGCGCACATTTTACTCCAACCACGGAGGAATAGGTGTCAGGTGTATCCTGCAGCTGGAGTTATGGCGGCAGCGCGTTGATTGAAGAGTCACTCTGACGATTGTGGCGTCATCGGTGAATCAAAAGGGAAAGAAGGTTCTTCTTCTGGCAGAGTTATTCTGAAAAGACGAAGACGTTGGATGGATGAATAGAAGTTGCCTCGGTGAGAAACTAACACAATGGACTGTCTTTTGCAAGCACTGCAATCACTGCTATGCGCTTACCATTACAAGAGAGAACACTGTCTTTTATATGAGCTTGGTGACCGGTAAGTACAAACGGTAAGTCGGGATCTTCATTCTTGGATGGGAGAACTGAACATAACATCGATGTGCTCAGGAGGTAGTACTTGCACACAAATGCCAACTATTATTTTTGTAATTTTTGTAGTATTTTGTTACAACAAATCGCTGAGCTTCATTACTAAGAACGAGGTTTTCAGGATAATCATTGTTGTATATAGATAACCGACATCCTTCTCCTGCCATAGCACTTAGCACCAAAGACAAAACGGGTATGTAAGAAGATGAGTTAGGCAAGCTGTCTTTAGCGCTCTGTGTTTGCTCACTATGTTTTTGGTGTTTATGAAATATACTTGCCTTTATCGAAATTTAGGAGTGGCATGTGGTTAGTTATCTACGTGGAGTAAAAGTCCATTGAAACACTATCAGCACATGGAATATTCAGGAGATATCTTGGCTATATGGTGAGAAATCTAAGAGATTTCTCACCTTCCACATGACTGGCTAAGGCTTGTGTTGTGCTGCTACATGGCTCTAAAAAAATGATTGATAATGTTCATAACGTGTGTGACTCCATTTAGATCACGGGAATGTGAACCAGTGAAGTATTAGATCATAGAGGTTTATTAATTTCGTTCTCAAACGCTAACGCGTAGGTCGCGGGATGAAATAGCGGTCATGGCGGTCACATTACGATACAGGTGAAATCTTAGAGCGCCATCTACATATATGTCGACGCAGTTAAAGAACCTCAAGGGGTATAAATTTTTCAAGCCATTCTTTTTGGCACCCTCCTAATCTGATAATACTGTGATTTGGGGTCTTAGAAGTGAAAGTTTTATTACTAATTACTAATCAGGGCTTAACTATTGCTAATATGAAGAAAAAATGGGATTATGCTAGCTACAAATAGGGGTGTAGACAAAAACGTTTTCAATGGAGTGCTGAGGATTCAAGCCTCCTCTACAGTTTGGAGCTTAAAAAACAAAAAATAATTGACTGAAGTGGCGGGGGGGGGGGGAGGGGCTGATTTGAAATCCTGAAAACACCGCCTGGCAACACCTTTATTATAGATGTGTTAAGTTTTTTTTATGTATTGAGGTGAAATCAAACTAAATATTGAACGCACCAAGCCATGCATAATCATGCGTATGTGCACAAAGAAGGTTTACTATTTTAACGCTGTTGGTTTAGTTGAAGATACAAAGCGTCATGGACAGCAACCCGATATGATGGCACGGACAGCCATCAGTGAAAACATCCACAAATAACACGTTGCAAGCAGTTTAGCGCAACATAGAATTTCCTAGACCCACTAGACTTGCATCCGCTCAATGAGAAACACACCTCGCACCACATGTGAATGCGAATGTGAATGTGTGATTGTGTCTAGGGATTCCTGAGGTGCGCTAAATTACTTACGCCATGACGAGTTACTAACCAAAACAACAACAAGTTTTATGGAGCTACACTTTATAAGAGAACCAGTCATGACATGGAAATTTGGCAGTGACATCATAGATGTTCACATGCACGAATATTAAAATAGGTTTCAATGTATAGCTGTTTGAATGCTTGAGCCATCATAAAATCGCTCAAAAATATATACTCGATAAAAATGGTTGGGGGGATGGCCACCGTGGTACCTTGGTTGGTAGAGAATCGAACGCGTCATTCGAAGGTCGCAGGTTTGGTTCCTGCCCACAGCAAGTTATCTTTTCACCCACTTTTATTTCTTCTCCTTTACATTACGATTCGGTCTAATAACATCCCCTATACTTTTCTTGGCATTATTGTCTATTTGATTTTAATATTATTGTGCCAAACACAGAAAAAAAGTGGCAGCATATCCACGGGGGGAATGATGGGGAGTGAGGCGAAGCATCCGTCCGTCCATTCGTTCTTGCTTCCGTCCGGCCATGCGTCCATCTGTGTGACCATCCATGTGTCCATCCGCCCCTTCATGCGTGTGTCTGTTCGTGCGTCCGCACGTCCATCCGTGCGTCCGTCCCTGCGTTCGTCCATGCATCCACCCCTGAGTCCGCCCTTGCGTCCATCCGTCCGTGCAGCCATCCGTGCGTCCGTCCATACATCTGTGTGTGTGCCCGTTCGTCCATCTAGCCAACACTCCAAGTACAACCATCTCGCATCCTTTCACCATATATTCCCCACATAGAAGCGCCGCCATCCAGCGGACATTCCAAGGACTGAACGAGAGGAGGCCCACGCACACTTTCTTACGGCTTGCGCTTCGTGTCTACTTCCCACCTTTAACCACCTCGAGATCATGGTATATATTAGTTCACTGTAATCACGGCACTGCGGCCGAACGCTCGCTAAACCTTTCTAAAACCAAGGAGGTTACGCCCAGCGAGTATTACCTTGCAAACTTCCTTGTCAAATAGTGCTCAATGTACATGCCAATGGCTGCTAAGGGGGAATGAGAGACAGGAGAATTTGGCTTTTAGTGAACTCCCACGCTGCGAATTTCTTATTGTTCAACAACGCACAGGAGAAATCTCCCACCGGCACCACCTTGCAGGTCAAAGCATAAGACTGGTTACGCCCTACGACTGTGACGAGGGACGAACGGGTGCTGCTTCAAGGAGCTTCGCCCGTAAAAAAACGAGCCCTTATGTATACACTTCTTTCCATTATTCCTTAACGATGGTCTCGTACTGGCAGATTGTTGCCTTTAGGTTTTATATGAGGAACTGTTGGTCAGCTTCCCACTCGTCATAAGTTCACGTTCTACGTGACGCCAAACAGACTCATAAAAAGTGTACCACCATGTTTTGGTAGCACAATGGCAATAGCAGTATCCTGTTCATTTACAGTAATCTGGACTGCATCAAAATTAAAGGGTCGCACATGCGGCCAAACAGCATCTTTCAGAAAACCAATTATTCGTCGAGGTAGACTACTGAACAAAAAAAGTCTGAATTGTCTCTGCTATGTAACGCGTAGTGTTTCATACCAGATACACAAAACTTATTACACAAAACTTAGATACACAAAACTTATTCTCTAACAAGCAAACCATCCCGACGTTCGTTCTTACGTTTTCCAGCATATCCACTAAATACTGTAGAGCTCACAGTGCGAATGGGCTACCAGAAGGGACCAAAGTGCACCTGTAACCAGCCCGTGGTCGTCGCAGAGCCGGTGACGTTCAGTCTACCTCTCCTCGCTGTCTCCTGCTTCTGCGGCGCGACGATAGGTAGTTGAAGAGAGAAACTAGGGAAGCCTCGCGGGCGAGCGCGAAGCATTGTAAGCTTTGAGAGCGCGGCTTTCGCGCCAGACTTGACGGCGTCGACGCATTGCAAAGGGAAGCAAGACAGTTACTGATGATGAGCGCCGAGTTTGGTCGGCTCAGCGACCGTTCCTCTCCAGCGGGTGCTATTAAAGACGATAGTCTTTCTTGGGGATCTTCGACAAAAAAATTTTGGTCTGTCTGTCTGTACATTTGTCTGTTTGTCCGTCCTAACGATACCTCAAACGGCACCAAAGGGCCAACCCCATCCGCAGTGCCCACCAATATTGCTCAAGGTTTAGCGTTCATCGTTGTGCAATTGTCAATTAATAAGCAAATATCGTGCATATCTGAGGTGCCATAACAACATGTCTATGTTTTGTATGTCTGCCTTTACACTAGAAGAGGTACACAAGTAGATCTAAGGACTGTAGCGTTTAACGCGCTGCGCTTGCAGTGCAACGCGATGCTCAAGAAGGTGTTTCCAACGCTTTGCTACGACGGCACGGTGGTGGCACCTGCCCGTCGCTTTGCATTCTACACCCTACCACCTCCAAGACTGGCGCGCATGTTTCTCCGCGGTCGCACACGCTTTTGTTTTAGAAGAAAACTGCCAGACAGCGCTCGTGTATAAAGTGCCCAGATGCGCTTGTTCACCTCCGTTACACGCTCGAGGTACTCTAACGCAGCGCCTTCAAAATACCATTCACCGATTTTCTTGCGCAAATCATCAAATAAACGTTTTGTTCACTCTCTCCAGGTGCAAGACTGTCGTCTTTAGACGATATTTACAGTGTAACATGTAGATTCGGGCCAATTTTTTCTTCGCAACGCGCTCATGCTGCGGAGTTCGCGTGGTTACCTTGTGAACATGCGTCACTGGCATATTGCATAGAAAGAAAATTTTGGAGCGGAAGTTAAAATAAATGTTTGATTCAAAAGTAGTGATTTCAAATTGAGTTGCTGACTGGTCACGGTTTATACAATTAATGCTATGTCAATGCTGTAGTTTTTTTCCTGTTACAGAAAGTGTCGTTAGGTATTCATTCTTCTACTCAATTTCAGAAATATATCATTCTGATGCGTGCTCTTCTGTACTTTATATAGGAAAAAAGATTGACGGCAGATCCACGAGGTGAATGATGATGAGATTGGGCGAAGCTCCCGGGAGTAATACCATGAAACTTTCTTCCGTTAATTCGCCAGGCGACATGCGCACTTCCTCGCCGCTTCCCATTGTCAAATGTTTTCAAATCTGCTTCGCGACGTTGACGTGCTGCATCAGCCTCTCGTTCCCGTACGGAAGGATCTTGCCGACGCTGACGGGCCGCTGCAGCTTCTTGTTTACGTACGGCGGCTTCTTTCCGACGCTGCCTTGTTGATGTGGCTTCTTGTTCCCGTACAGCAGGACCTTGCCGACGCTGCCTTGCCGATGTGGTCTCTCGTTCCCGTACGGAAGGACCTTGCCGACACTGACGTGCCGCTGCAGCTTGTTCACGTACGACGGGATCTTGCCGACGCTGCCTTGTGGATGCGGCTTCTTGTTCCCGTACGGAAGGCTATTGCCGACGCTGACGTGCCGCTACAGCTTCTTCACGTACGGCGGGATCTTGCCGACGCTGCCTTTCCGGTGCAGCTTCTTGTTCACGTACGGCGGGATCTTGCCGACGCTGCCTTGCTCATGTGGCTTTTTGTTCCCGTACGGAAGGATCTTGCCGACGCTGATGTGCCGCTGCAGCTTCTTGTTCACGTACGGTGGGATCTTGCCGACACTGCCTTGCTGATGTGGCTTCTTGTTCCCGTACAGCAGGATCTTGCCGACGCTGCCTTGCCGATGTGGCCTCTCGTTCCCGTACGGAAGGATCTTGCCGAGGCTGACGTGCCGCTACAGCTTCTTCACGTACGGCGGGATCTTGCCGACACTGCCTTGCCGGTGCAGCTTCTTGTTCACGTACGGCGGGATCTTGCCGACACTGCCTTGCTCATGTGGCTTCTTGTTCCCGTACGGAAGGATCTTGCCGACGCTGATGTGCCGCTGCAGCTTCTTGTTCACGTACGGTGGGATCTTGCCGACACTGCCTTGCTGTTGTGGCTTCTTGTTCCCGTACAACAGGATCTTGCCGACGCTGCCTTGCCGATGTGGCCTCTCGTTCCCGAACGGAAGGATCTTGCCGACGCTGACGTGCCGCTGCAGCTTCTTGTTCACGTACGGCGGGATCTTGCCGACGCTGCCTTGCTGATGTGGCTTCTTGTTCCCGTACAGCAGGATCTTGCCGACGCTGCCTTGCCGATGTGGCCTCTCGTTCCCGTACGGAAGGATCTTACCGACGCCGACGTGCCGCTGCAGCTTCTTGTTCACGCACGGTGGGATCTTGCCGACGCTGAAATGGTGATGTGGCTTCTTGTTCCCGTACAGCAGGATCTTGCCGACGCTGCCTTGCCGATGTGGCCTCTCGTTCTCGTACGGAAGAATCTTGCCGACGCTGACGTGCCGCTGCAGCTTCTTGTTCACGTACGGCGGGGTCTTTCCGAAACTGCCTTGTTGATGTGGCTTCTTGTTCCCGTACAGCAGGATCTTGCCGACGCTGACGTGCCACTACAGCTTCTTGTTCACGTACGGCGGGATCTTGCCGACGCTGCCTTGCTGATGTGGCTTCTTGTTCCCGTACAGCAGGATCTTGCCGACGCTGCCTTGCCGATGTGGCCTCTCGTTCTCGTACGGAAGAATCTTGCCGACGCTGACGTGCCGCTGCAGCTTCTTGTTCACGTACGGCGGGGTCTTTCCGAAACTGCCTTGTTGATGTGGCTTCTTGTTCCCGTACAGCAGGATCTTGCCGACGCTGACGTGCCACTACAGCTTCTTGTTCACGTACGGCGGGATCTTGCCGACGCTGCCTTGCTGATGTGGCTTCTTGTTCCCATACAGCAGGATCTTGCCGACGCTGCCTTGCCGATGTGGCCTTTTGTTCCCGTACGGAAGGATCTTACCGACGCCGACGTGCCGCTGCAGCTTCTTGTTCACGTACGGCGGGATCTTGCCGACGCTGCCTTGCTGATGTGGCTTCTTGTTCCCGTACAGCAGGATCTTGCCGACGCTGCCTTGCCGATGTGGCCTCTCGTTCCCGTACGGAAGGATCTTGCCGACGCTGACGTGCCGCTGCAGCTTCTTGTTCACTTACGGCGGGATCTTTCCGACGCTGCCTTGTTGATGTGGCTTCTTGTTCCCGTACAGCAGGACCTTGCCGACGCTGCCTTGCCGATGTGGTCTCTCGTTCCCGTACGGAAGGACCTTGCCGACACTGACGTGCCGCTGCAGCTTGTTCACGTACGACGGGATCTTGCCGACGCTGCCTTGTGGATGTGGCTTCTGGTTCCCGTACGGAAGGCTATTGCCGACGCTGACGTGCCGCTACAGCTTCTTCACGTACGGCGGGATCTTGCCGACGCTGCCTTGCCGGTGCAGCTTCTTGTTCACGTACAGCAGGATCTTGCTGACGCTTCCTTGCCGATGTGGCCTCTCGTTCCCGTACGGAAGGATCTTACCGACGCTGACGTGCCATTGCAGCTTCTTGTTCACGTACGGCGGGATCTTGCCGACGCTGCCTTGTTGATGTGGCTTCTTGTTCCCGTACAGCAGGATGTTGCCGACGCTGCCTTGCCGATGTGGCCTCTCGTTCTCGTACGGAAGGGTCTTACCGACGCTGACGTGCCGCTGCAGCTTCTTGTTCACGTACGGCGGGATCTTGCCGACGCTGCCTTGCTGATCTGGCTTCTTGTTATCATGCAACAGGGTCTTGGCGGCGACGTCACGCAGCTACCCGGCGCGCTTTTGCCTCGCGTGCTCTCACTTCAGGGTCCTGTCTGCAAACGCGCGCCACTGCTGCCCTGCGCGCCCGCCTTTCGGCATCCTTATTCATACGAGCACACACCGACGGCAACGAGCATCGACAACTACAAACCTGTATCGATATGGTTTTGATTATAAAACCATTACTTTAGAAAACACCTCGCATCTTTCGTTAAGCAGCTGGCATCTTCTTTTTGTTTTGCTTTAGAAACATCGGCGTCTTTTCGTTTTCCTTTTAGAAAACATCTGGAGTCTTTCGTTGGTTTATTTCATCAATCAACGGCGTTTTGAACAAAAAATGTTTTATTGTTTAATCACGTACAGGAGAAATCTTACCAGGCACTACCTTGGAGGTAAACAATGGCTGCTACGGGGAATGAGAGACAGCAGAAGTCAGCTTTTAACACTTCTACTTCTACTAACGTTCCTACTGGAACATGCCAATGGCTGCTAATGGGGAATGAGAGACAGAAGAATTCGGCTTTTAGTTAACGCACACGCTGCAAAATTTTTATTGTTCAACAACGCACAGGAGAAATTTCCCTCCGGCACCACCTTGGAGGTCAAAGCGTAAGACTGGTTACACACTACGACTACGAGGGACGAACGGGTGCCACGATAAGGAGCTTCGCCCCTAAAAAATTTGGGCACGAGATGACAGAATGCGCAGTGGTGGTGTCAACGGCGCTGCCGATGCCGGATTTTCGAGTAAGTGCGTTTTTCTAACGCTCCAAATTTAACAAAATCTGACAGCCCTATCCACAAGTGAAATCAAAATGCCGTATTCTGCGCTCACGGGTCACACGAAAATAAATGGGTCAATTTCTTGTTACTTTCGTGGAACTACTCCTGATTTAGGTTGGATGCTGTTTAGAGAAATATTACAGGTGTGCTGATGTAATCACAGCTGCGGCGCGTAGCACGACGTAGGTTTTATTGCTTTCAGGAACAAAGCTTGTTATAGCATCTTTTGGTCAGTCGTTCTTCTATCCATCGTAGCCAGCATATCAGCGGAGTGAATGAGATGATGACTGGGGCGAAGCGTCCGTTCGTCTGATGCGTGCTGTAGTGTGATAAGAATCAGTGGACGCATGTGTGAACGAATGCACGGATGACCGGACGGATGGATGAACGGACGCTTCGCCCCATTCATCATTTGCGCCGTGCATATGCTGTGATGCTTTGACTTTGTTTATTTATCCCTCGTGCGCCAGACAGTGTTTTGCTTGTCGTTGACAAGTCCCATTGAACGTGCCTCATCTAGAGGGAAAACCAGTTGTGGCGAGCATGGCTGGGCAGCCGGCGTGCCAGCCTAAGAAGCGAAGAACGCAACTAAAAACAATAAAACCACGTCGTGGCGCCGCTGTGGTCACATTAGGGCATCTGCAAGAATTCTCAAAAAGCGTTACAATTAAAAGCAGCTCTAGTTCAATGTAAGCAAGAATAATCCATTCGATGGAGTGTAAAAGGTAATCTATGGATGTAGAACGCTCCAGTCGCCTCACCTCGCTTGTGTATCGGGCTGCCAGTTTTCTTTCTTCTTCGTCAGTTTCCCCCACACCCCTTCTATACAGCTCGCAAACTTTGAAGTGTAGTTTCGAGCACATGCGGATTTCTCGCAGATGCATCGAAATTTCAACTGCTCTAGTATGGGCGGCGCCAAACTATAAAATATAAAAACCCAATTTGAAAATAAAACGCCCCAGCATTGTCTTTGTCTCTTGTGCTCCTTGACTCGACATTTCCAAACGAACTCAAAGTTCTGTAAAAGCTCGAAACAATTTTTTTTCTAGTCACACAGGAGCTTCGTCAACAGCGCGGCAGCGTTTTCGACCGAAAGAAAGAACGCCGCGGTGCGGAGAAAAGAACGGGCCACGCCCACCTCTGGAAACACGCGCTCTCCGTGCGATTGGGACGAACGGAGAGAAACTCGCCGCACGCCCGCAATCTCGGATGCCATGGTACCACACTCGATGCCATTGCTACCGGTGGCGCTGACTGACACTCCCAAAGTTTAAGAAATTCACATAGATACCCAATAAAACGTCTGGGGGCCGTGGTAGCTCAGAGGTAGAGCATCGAACGCGTTATTTGAAGGTCACAGGTTCGGTTCCTGCCCACGGCAAGTTATCTTTTCCCCCACTTTTCTTTCTTCACATTTACATTACAAGTCAGTCTAATAAACGCGCTTCCAAATGCGACCTGCCACATGGATAATCTACAGTATCTGCCACTGCATCACCGGACCTCAACGTGCGCCGACCACTTGGCGCATCACTTCATACCAGCGCCACCGCCCACCAAGCTTATAAATTGCCTACCAGCCAGCACCGCAGCTATTGGGCACGGCGGCTCTGCCAGTATGGCGTCTAATCCGTTCGTCTTCCTACTGCAGATGTTCGTGGCACCGGCGCTTCTTGGCACCGCTAAAAGCGCCGAACTACATGGATTGCCCTGGACTGCACTAGACCATGACGTCACCAGCTGCCACGCGCTTCCAAATGCGACCTGCCACATGGATAATCTACAGTATCTGCCACCACTTCATCACCGGACCTCAACGTGCGCCCACCACTTGGCGCGTCACTTCATACCAGCGCCACCGCCCACCAAGCTTATAAATTGCCTACCCGACAGCACCGCAGCTATTGGGCACGGCGGCTCTGCCAGTATGGCGTCTAATCCGTTCGTCTTCCTACTGCAGATGTTCGTGGCACCGGCGCTTCTTGGCACCGCTAAAAGCGCCGAACTACATGGATTGCCCTGGACTGCACTAGACCATGACGTCACCAGCTGCCACGCGCTTCCAAATGCGACCTGCCACATGGATAATCTACAGTATCTGCCACTGCATCACCGGACCTCAACGTGCGCCGACCACTTGGCGCGTCACTTCATACCAGCGCCACCGCCCACCAAGCTTATAAATTGCCTACCCGCCAGCACCGCAGCTATTGGGCACGGCGGCTCTGCCAGTATGGCGTCTAATCCGTTCGTCTTCCTACTGCAGATGTTCGTGGGACCGGCGCTTCTCGGCACCGCTAGAAGCGCCGAACTACATGGATTGCCCTGGACTGCACTAGACCATGACGTCACCAGCTGCCACGCGCTTCCAAATGCGACCTGCCACATGGATAATCTACAGTATCTGCCACTGCATCACCGGACCTCAACGTGCGCCGACCACTTGGCGCATCACTTCATACCAGCGCCACCGCCCACCAAGCTTATAAATTGCCTACCCGCCAGCACCGCAGCTATTGGGCACGGCGGCTCTGCCAGTATGGCGTCTAATCCGTTCGTCTTCCTACTGCAGATGTTCGTAGGACCGGCGCTTCTCGGCACCGCTAGAAGCGCCGAACTACATGGATTGCCCTGGACTGCACTAGACCATGACGTCACCAGCTGCCACGCGCTTCCAATGCGACCTGCCACATGGATAATCTACAGTATCTGCCACTGCATCACCGGACCTCAACGTGCGCCGACCACTTGGCGCGTCACTTCATACCAGCGCCACCGCTCACCAAGCCTATAAATTGCCTACCCGCCAGCACCGCAGCTATTGGGCACGGCGGCTCTGCCAGTATGGCGTCTAATCCGTTCGTCTTCCTACTGCAGATGTTCGTGGGACCGGCGCTTCTCGGCACCGCTAGAAGCGCCGAACTACATGGATTGCCCTGGACTGCACTAGATCATGACGTCACCAGCTGCCACGCGCTTCCAAATGCGACCTGCCACATGGATAATCTACAGTATCTGCCACTGCATCACCGGACCTCAACGTGCGCCGACCACTTGGCGCGTCACTTCATACCAGCGCCACCGCCCACCAAGCTTATAAATTGCCTACCCGCCAGCACCGCAGCTATTGGGCACGGCGGCTCTGCCAGTATGGCGTCTAATCCGTTCGTATTCCTACTGCAGATGTTCGTGGGACCGGCGCTTCTCGGCACCGCTAGAAGCGCCGAACTACATGGATTGCCCTGGACTGCACTAGACCATGACGTCACCAGCTGCCACGCGCTTCCAAATGCGACCTGCCACATGGATCATCTACAGTATCTGCCACTGCATCACCGGACCTCAACGTGCGCCGACCACTTGGCGCGTCACTTCATACCAGCGCCACCGCTCACCAAGCCTATAAATTGCCTACCCGCCAGCACCGCAGCTATTGGGCACGGCGGCTCTGCCAGTATGGCGTCTAATCCGTTCTTCCTACTGCAGATGTTCGTGGGACCGGCGCTTCTCGGCACCGCTAGAAGCGCCGAACTACATGGATTGCCCTGGACTGCACTAGACCATGACGTCACCAGCTGCCACGCGCTTCCAAATGCGACCTGCCACATGGATAATCTACAGTATCTGCCACTGCATCACCGGACCTCAACGTGCACCGACCACTTGGCGCGTCACTTCATACCAGCGCCACCGCCCACCAAGCTTATAAATTGCCTACCCGCCAGCACCGCAGCTATTGGGCATGGCGGCTCTGCCAGTATGGCGTCTAATCCGTTCGTCTTCCTACTGCAGATGTTTGTGGGACCGGCGCTTCTCGGCACCGCTAGAAGCGCCGAACTACATGGATTGCCCTGGACTGCACTAGACCATGACGTCACCAGCTGCCACGCGCTTCCAAATGCGACCTGCCACATGAATAATCTACAGTATCTGCCACTGCATCACCGGACCTCAACGTGCGCCGACCACTTGGCGCGTCACTTCATACCAGCGCCACCGCCCACCAAGCTTATAAATTGCCTACCCGCCAGCACCGCAGCTATTGGGCACGGCGGCTCTGCCAGTATGGCGTCTAATCCGTTCGTTTTCCTACTGCAGGTAAGAAAAAATTACGGAAAATGCTATCGTTCAAGTGACCCGTTTTTAGTAGTGCTGCCGTGCCCATGGCTGTGTTGTTGTATCTATGAAACTGCAGTGTCTGTGCGAAAATTGCTCAGGCTAGCCGGGGATATCGAATCATACCCAGGCCCGGATTTAGCTGCCATTGCAAAGCAACTGCAAGCAGTAGCGGCCGACATCAGAGATATTAAGGAAGAGCGGCTAGCTAACGTTGACAAGAAATTAGATGGCCTGGCTATACTAGAAGTTAAAATAGAATCTTGCCAAACTCAGATTGAGTCTATGAGTCGAGCCATTGAAGTTCTGGAAAAGAAAATGGATGACTTGGACAACCGTAGCCGGCGTAATAACTTGATTGTTTACGGTCTCTCAGAGGTTGACGGAGAAACAAGTGATACGTTAGCGGACACCGTGAACACGACTATAATCAATGAGATACTCGAGTTAGATAAGGTTGCCATAGAACGGATACACCGGTTAGGTAAACCTGCACCCAAAAAAACACGGCCAGTAATTTTTAGGCTGTTGGACTGGAGAGAGAAAACAGAAATTCTAAAAAGAGAATTCAAACTGAAAGGTACTTCGTTTACTATCGGCGAAGACGTCTCGCCGAAAGTACGAGAAGTAAGAAAGAAGCTATCGGATATTGCGAAGCCAAACCGTGAAAACAAAGGAAAGGTTACTTTTTCATTTGACAAATTGTACATTGACAAGCGCGCATTCGTTGGGAGCGATGAAATGAGCGACAAGATACCAATGAAAAAAAAAACGACCAAAATGCAAGCAAAGGTCCAATGAAAGAAACCAAGCAAAAAGAAATCCCGAGCAAGCCGACGACTCGAAGCAACGCGCTGTTAAAGAGCTAACCTTGCTGAACATAAATGCCCGGAGTATACTAAACAAGATAGAACAACTCGAGCATATCTTACTTGATTATGATCCTGACCTTGTGGCTATAACGGAGACATGGCTTTCCCCAGACGTATCCAGCCATGAAATTGCTCCCCCAAACTACTCAGTTATCAGGAAAGATAGGCCAACTCGAGGCGGAGGGGTAGCTTTATTAATTAAAAAATGTATCCCTTTCACATGTTTGCCCGAGGTAGCAAGTGCGGAGGCTGTTTTTTTGTAAGATAGCTTGCGACGGCCCGAGTACAATCACTGGATGCGTCTATCGTAGCCCGTCCTCCGGTGAAGACGGTATATCTTTCATCCAAGAATTTCTTTCGCAGCATGCACGCAGCAATCGTGTGATTATTTTGGGTGACTTCAACCTCGCTGATTTTGACTGGGCTACTATGCACCACACGTCTCTGTCATCGAAAGCACTGGTTAATTTAATGCTTGATTTTAACCTTCATCAGGTAGTAGCCGATGCAACACGCATACGAAGAACCACTGAAAATATTCTCGACCTCGTCTTTCTGAGCGACCATTTTCCAAACGAGCAAATCGAGATAAGCGTTGCTGACGGGATATCTGACCACAAGATGCCTGTTTGTCGGTTGGTACTTGATTGTAAATTCGCAGTTCGCCCTACCGCAGTAACCATTATCAATTATCAGAAAGCCAACAATGACAGTATTCAAACGTATCTCGCGCATGAATTCCAACCTTTTTTTGAAAGTGCCTCAGACATGTCCGCAAATGTAAATTTGTTGTGGCTCCAGTTCAAGGTCATTGTTCTTCACTGCATCAATACCTTTATACCTGTGAAACACAAAAAAACCAACCTAAAAAACCCATGGATAAATCGAGAAGTTATCCAAGCGAAACGTCAAGTAAAAAGGTTACGGCGGGCAGCGAGGATCAACCCCGCCAACTCACCAGGTAACGAGAAGTTTTTAAATGCAGTCATGAGACTGAAAACAAAGACGCAGCAAGCCAAACAGCATTACTTCAACGTAACTCTTCCAAACTTTATCACAAATAGCCCGCAGAAATTCCGGAGGTATTTTCGTAAAAGTCCTGAAGCGTCGTCTACACTAGCAGAAGAAGAGAAGGTAGCGAAGTGAATGCGCCTAATGACTTCTTCCGCTTGGTATTCACGACAGATAATGGCATTTCACCTTATTTGGAACAGCACAATACTGACAAAATTGACGAAATTAACATCACAGACGCTGGAATTATGCAACTATTGCTTAACTTGGACCCGAAAAAATCCACCGGCCCGGATGACATACCGAATGAATTCCTGAAAAGATAGGCAGAATGGTGTAGCAAATACCTCGGCCTAATTTTTCGCAAGTCACTTTCAACATCTACCCTTCCGGAAGACGGGAAAATAGCAAGAATAGTACCAATTCACAAATCAGGAGACAACAATGACGTTTCAAATTTCAGGCCTATTTCACTAACAAGCACGTCATGCAAATTACTTGAGCACATAATCCTGAAGCATCTAACTGTTTACTTGGAAAAAGTGAACTTTTTGTCACCTCATCAGCACGGCTTCCGCAGCGGCCTATCAACTATTACACAGCTAGCAGAAGTAGTTCACGACCTCGCACTATCAATAAACAACCACGCGCAAACAGACATCATTATGTTGGATTTTCCAAGGCATTTGATTGTGTAGACCATACTAAATTAATTGGTAAATTGGAAAATGTGATTGGCAAAGGCGCAATATTGGCATGGGTAAAAGACTTCCTCTCGAACAGGTCCCAGTTTGTTGTCTTCGAAAACACACCATCTGAGACCGTACCTTTGACATCCGGGGTTCCGCAGGGGTCAGTCCTGGGACCATTATTATTCTTAATTTTTATTAACGTCATAACTTCCAATATCGAGTGCAACATCAAGTTATTTGCAGATGACTGCATTATTTACAGGGAAATTACTAGCTATACGGACCACCTAATGCTTAACACGTCGCTTAGTAAAATAACAAAATGGTGTTCTGACTGGCAAATGACAATAAACATCGAAAAATCCGTTACCATGACTGTTTCAACAAAAAAACAGCCTTCTATGTTTACATACTTCATTAATGACATACCCTTAAGTAAGGTTTCGCAACACAAATATTTAGGAATTACGCTTACATCCGATCTTAGATGGGATTCACACATCACAAATATTACCGCCGCCGCGTTGCGCAAACTGTTCTACCTAAAACGGTGCCTAAAGACGTCCCTCACTCCTACCAAGCTGTTAGCTTATAGAACGTTCGTAAGACCGCTTCTGGAATATGCAAGCCCGATATGGTTTCCGCACTCGACTACCCTCATGAAAAAGATTGAAAGTGTCCAACGAAAGGCTATAAGGTTCATCTACAATAAATATAAACGGACTGACTCTCCCACTAACCTCTTGGCTGATTCAGGAATAAAAAGTTTGTCAGTTAGAGCGAGGCACGCTCGCCTAAAATTCTTGTTCCAGCTAATTCATAACAGTTACAAGATTGATACGCATAAATACATATCTTTTTCTCAGACCCACCCTACACGTCACAAAGACGACCACACCATAACCGAATATTCCTGCAGTAAGGACACGTTTATGTACTCTTTCTTTCCCATGGCAATACGCGAGTGGAATAAACTCGACCCCGTGATAACAAGCACTGACTCGTTATCTAAGTTCGTCGAAATGCTAGATTATTCACTGTAGAAATAACACTTAATGTTGCGCTAACCGAGCAGCACAAGTGTAGCATTTCCAGCTTAGAAATATGTTAATTTCTTGTGTATTTCGTTGTGTATTTCGTATTTCGTTGCTGCAGCCTTGTATTGGAACTATTCTTACCTTTTTGATGGACTTGTTTCTTTGGTTTATTTCTTCGTCTTGTTTCTACAGCTTGTAATATAGGCATGTTTATGCGTAAAGTTGTGCAATTATTCCGTCTTTGTGTGCATATGTTTTTTTTTGTTCTTCCTTATGAATCAAGCCTGCAGATTCACATGTTTTTTGTACACACATTTGTATGCCCTCCTGCTATGCTCTCGGATGAGAGTGGCAGTATTGTAAATAAATAAATAAATAAATAATTTCCCCTGTACTTTCCTTGGCATTATTGTCTGTTAGATCTCGTTAATATTGTGTCAAACACGGAAAAAATGAGCCCTTAAGTATACACTCCCTTTTATATATATATATATATATATGAGAGGTGTTACCACTGCATAACAACGTTCGACGAACTGCTAAAAGCAAATATACTCTCCTGTTTGCCAAAACATGAGTTACTATAATAAAAATGGAAGCTAGTACTAATTACCATAAGTCGTATCTTCGTCCCGTTATTCTTTTTCTGGTGTGACTATCCCCAGTGATATATCCCCAGTGCCTCATCATGGGGACTCTGACTGAAAGATGATTTGCAGCATCTGAGTACGGGTGGAGGAAGTGGGGAGGGAGTAGTATTGCAGAAAAGTGGCAGGAGGTTATTCTTGGAATAAGTGGTGCCAACATTGCAGTGGGTGTAATATTCTTCGAGGTTACATTTGGCACATGTTTGATATAGGAGGTGCCGAGTCGATTAACACTTTCACTCAGTTGCAGGTAGATACTGAACAGGAATTTCGGTTCGAGAGAGACAGATTTCTGATGGCATGAAAGCTGAAAGGTCGGCTTGAATAAATTTTATAACAAACCACTCAGCACTACGCAACGAAAAGGGGTGGTTCAAGAAGTAGAGAGAAGGTGTTGATACGGATGAAGGTGGTCAAGAAAATAAACCTTGATTGCGTAAAAGCTAGTGAGAGTTACCTTTCTGCAAGTTCCGTCTCGTACAAGAACTTGTTCAGAGCTTTTAAGATGTGCGGATGACTGGGTTGACGTCCCAACCTAACCTTTTTTTTACACATATTGACTAACAGATTTCAGCAAGAAATTGGCTTTTGATTTTAATTGTATAAATTCAAGTGTCTCTCATCAGCTGCGAAGAGAACACGCAATACAGACGAAAGTGATCTGGCTTGGTTCAATCCAGTGTTCATAGAACATTTCTTACTTTAGTTTTTCTCTGCTTGTGTAAATGAAGATACCGGACCTCTATACAGTGAAAAAGGTGCGGCAAATTAAAGAAGAAAATGACCTAAATGCACCTTATTAGGTTACACTCAGCAGCTTTTCCAAGCAAATTTATTTTCTCATTTCCTTGAGCTAGTGTCATCGAATGATGTCTCGTAGCAGAAGAATGCCACGTTGAAAAAAAAACATAGTTTGGAGGCTCTGGCATTCAATACAGCTCGCTCGGTCACCCGTGGTGCTGCTAAATTTTGCAAGGAGAATTTTTTTCGTAGTAGCGTAGATAGCCAAGCAGGATGGGATGAGTTTCACAGTTCTTCGATTGACGTTCACATGCTATCGCTATTCAAATAACAGCTTGACGATGTGGGACAATCTGGTACTACCTTCAGAAAACCAAACCGAATTGGCATTTGATTGATTGATTTGTGGGGTTTAACGTCCCAAAACCACCATATGATTATGAGAGACGCCGTAGTGGAGGGTTCCGGAAATTTTGACCACTTGGGGTTCTTTAACGTGCACCCAAATCTGAGCACACGGGCCTACAACATTTCCGCCTCCATCGGAAATGCAGCCGCCGCAGCCGGGATTCGAACCCGCGACCTGCGAGTCAGCAGCCGAGTACCTTAGCCACTAGACCACCGCGGCGGGGCCCGAATTGGCATTTATATTGAAATATTTAGGTCTATCTGAGGTTTCGCAGGAACTTTTTTAGCGGTTTTGATGTTCAGGATTTTCATACAACGCAGCAATGTAATAAGTTGTTTGCCTGGTACGAGGCTTAGCGTCTTAAAGCGTCTCTAGGTTACCTGGGATACCTCAGTGAAGGGCAGCGGATAACTGAGGTCAATCTTTTTCTTTAGCGAGGCCTGACATCGCATGAACCTCCAGTGTTTCGCTCATATTGACACGCGAGGAGCGTCGTTTTCAATTAGTTTCATGATTACGAATCTTTTCCTATTGATTTTCTAACACCTTGAGCATGGCGCAGTGCAGCTGTAGTCACAATTGGGTCATACAGTTTTATTTAACAATAAGCATGATAATACCCTTCGCAGTCTAGATGACGCGCTTTCAGCTTGGGATTAGATAGATGGATAGATAGATAAATAGATAGAGACGTGTTTGCCGACTCTATAGTCAATAAATAATTATCCTTTCAATAATTATGCCTAAGTGTGTTCACCATTGTAAAACATATTGCTTCATTAGAATTTAATGCAGTACTACTGAAAAACCTGTTTTTTTTAACTTCTGAAGATTTCAAGTTTGTCTACACATTGGCCTACATATACGTAATCACAATAATAGAAAATACCGCTGACATTAAATAATACTCCCGGACGATTACAATTCTCCCTACTAGAAATTCTGAGTGCAGCTTCGTGTTGGGGCAACGCGAAACTGTGTTTCAACTTGGGACTATCCGCAGTCGTAGCAATGTAACATTCGAAACATAATTGGCACAGACACTCTCAGTGGTCGAGTGCTACGCACAAGGCGCTGCGCATTGCAGGCGTCACGAACCAAGTGGAATGCTGGCAGTCTTGTTACGACAGGTGAAGCCAACCGCAGTGCATGTGTCAGCACAGCATGCGCTCGAGCTCGAACCGAGGGGCCAGCGCACGTGACGGCGAAAAAAAAAGCGAGGTCACTACTCGGGACATTCACAGACTGCGCGTTCACTCTCTTTCGTCCTCGTTCACTCAGTCGGGGGTGGTGGTAGGAACATTTATGACCACTGTAGAGAGCGCGGAGAACTAGCCTCCCCATGGCACGTGGGTGCTGCCTCACTGGGAGGAGGCACCCTTACGAAGCAAAAGAAATTGTCGGTTACGCAGACAACGCCAACGGCGATACCACTCAACGCGGGGACGGGCGCCTAATGAACTGTACTAAAAACTATAGCTAAAATATTATGAAGTGTTCATAAAGAAGCACGAATGTTATTATTGGCTAAATATAGAGTTCGTAGGGAGCGAAAAGATATTAAATTCACGCTCTTTTATTTATGAGCGTACGAGCAGCCTCTTGAGGATGCTGGGTAGAACCATCTTTGCTCACTTTGATAAGAGGACCTTTGCTTTGCTTATAGATAACCATAAGTGATCGAGGACATTTTTCGCTCCTTATAACTAGGTAAAAAAATTTCTTTCCAGAAAACACTGATGAAAATAGGGGAATCCCGTGTGCATCACGCGTGTGATTTTGTGCGATACAAACAGACACTGCTCTAGGTCGGGAAAGGGCAACATACCTGCTTGCACAAAACGCTCCCACTCTCTGTGTTTGTTTACTACGCTAGAAAAGCAAAAAAAATAGCGAGGTTCACTAAAGGGTTCTTCGTGATCATGGTGTCAGCAATAAGCCAGTCTTTCGCAAACCAGTCGATTCGACAGGCTTGGTGTTAGCGCACCCATGACTTACGTCATCTGTGGCTCGGGGTCGCTTTAGCGAATGCTTATTTGTTTCAAATCGCAATGGCCAGCAGCCCAACGTGAGACAACGATAGCGGCACGGAGACAATTTAACATCTTCTCTGCGTGTGTCCGCGCTTGAGTGTACCAGGAAAAGAAGTTAGGAAAGTTCTAGATAGACTTGACAATCGTAATTGTCGGAAGAAAGGGTCTTAGGACATTGCCCGAGTTCGTCCTCAGCACGCAAGGCATTCAAGCACTGTTGTACTTCTTGCGGGAAAGTGGTCTCAGAGACAGACTGTAAGCAGTGTTGTTGATTGTGCTGTTGCCCTTCCTTTTTTCTTCATTTATTTCAGCACCTCCTTTCGGTCAACATTTATTCCCCTTACCCACTTCTCCAGCACCGAGTAGCCAGCCGATCTGAGAACTGGCTAGCCTCCCTGTCCTTCCTTTTCTCCTCTCCTCCATGACTCAACTTCAGCGGGACCGCGCTTCAAGACAGAGAAAGGTCCGGTAATAGCGAAGTCAGTGAGCAACTTTTATGGCGTTCGTGGCCATACCGATCTGACGACAGTCGGTCAACACGGGCTTGTTTTATTTTAGGCACTGTTCATGTGGAGTTGGCAAATAAATTGCGAGGTTTTTACATGCCTAAATATAATTACGCTACTGAGGCGTTCTATATTGGGAAACATTTAACATCTTGATTTTTTTCTACACACAGAGGTGTGTTTACGTTTTACGTCCATCGAGATGCGGTGGCCGTGGCTGGCATTATAATCCTAGTCCTCAATATTTGTAGTGCAACAAGCCCCGCCGTGGTGGCCTAGGGGCTAAGTTACTCGGCTGCTGACCCGCAGCTTGCGGGATCGAATCCCGGCTGTGGCGGCTGCATTCTCAATGGAGGTGGAAATGTTGTAGGCCCGTGTGCTCAGATTTGGGTGTACGTTAAAGAACCCCAGGTGGTCGAAATTTCCGGAGCCCTCCATTACGGCGTCTCTCATAATCATATGGTAGTTTTGGGACGTTAAACCCCACGTATCAATCTATCAAGTAGTGCGACAACTCAAGCGCCGAGCTGTAGCTGGGCTGTTCAGTTGATTAAAAAAAAAAGAGTCATTAGAGAAGTTGGAAAAGATGACAGCAAGAGTTCTCACTTCTTTATGGCATCATTGCGGTGGTGAGCGCAACAGTGACGCTAAGGTCGTGACAAAAAGGCGAGGATATGTGTCGTTGTGAACAATGAGGTTCACAAGATTGGCAGGTTGGGCGAGCTGACACGGCATGATTTGTCTTCGGCGCAATGCACTGTTATGAGCCATCAAGACCAGTCTCTTTCTTAACCTTTTGTCAAGGCGATTTCATATCGATGTTAAAGCTTGCTGGAGTTCCTGAGGCTGACATATAACAAAATAGGCCCTTTGATTTCAAGGAAAGCCATTTGTTCCAAATATGTGCGTTGATGAAATATCACTTTATTCGTATAATTTTCTGCACCGAGTCACGTGATCTACAACGACAACAGCCGTTATGGAGCATTCAATCACATCACTTGATTCTTAACGGAAAATAATTTGAAACTCCTAACAGCGGTCTTGCGTAGTGACTCCAGCTGCAATCACCTGGCTTTACCAACCCTTGTACGATTGAACTGAAGTATTTTAATAATTCTTCCATTACTTAGTACGAGCGCATGATTATATATGCACACCTCAAGTGCGCACGCGCTTTGTGAAGAAGATGCACAGATTTCCCAAGACTGACAACACTTAACAAGTTGTGCAGTCGTAGGTTTTTAGGTTTGAAAATTAGTGGTTGTAACAATGCAACCTATAAATAGGGCACTTTTTCGCAATGCCAGTTTGACACAAGGACAGAGCAATAGAGGCACGAGGAAGACAACGTGTAGCGCTACTACCAATGACAGTGTTTATTTTTCCAGAGCCCACCTCCCCATACAGAGCAAACGCAACAGTGAAAAATGATCACGTGGTGCTAACATTATACACCAGCGAAGGGCCACCTAAAATAGCATCATAACAAATGATAGCTGCGTGCAAAGTGATTGATTGACTAATTGATGTGTGGTGTTTAATGTCACAAAATTACCATATGATTATAGAAGACGGCTTGGGGGAAGGCTTTGGAAATTTTGACCACCTGGTGCACCCAAATTTGAGCACACGGGCCTACATCATTTTCGCCTCCATCTACATGCAAGCTTATAGCCAGCTTTTTCACAGGGGACTTAATGCTTTAGTCGACAATGAAACCAATGGCTTGCTAGCGCAGTTATCGCCGAGAGTGCATTGATATCCCCAGCTTCTACGGTGAATGGGCGGCCTATTTCATCCTTATGACGACCTCGAAAACATAGTCATTCGAAAACAATAAAGCGGTCTCATGAAAGTGTGCGCCACATGACTGAGCCACACTCAGTTGCTTTGCTGTACGCCTTATTCTCATAGGACTATTGTGCCCTATTATATCAATGATAAATCGAAGAGAAAAATCTCATAGTAAAATTTAAAAAGCAAGTTGTGGAAATATTACTTTCTGAGCTCTGGGTGTTCTGATACACATTAAATTACTTTTCCCGCTTTGATATTATACGAGTGTTTACTGCGAAACACGTGACGCGTATGTAAAAATGTTTGCTTTTCTCCTTCTCATTCTCTGGAAGGTCAGAAAAGAGGAATGATTATATTCTCAATGTTGCGTATATGTCACTGTGCCGTTATGAGCGTACCATGGGCGGCAATGTGAAAATGACATAAGTGTCACGGCTTTTTTTGGTTGACATAACTTATACAGGCCTGCGCCTTCCGGGTATATTGCGCAGCAGTTCTTAGGGGAGTTGCTTGGAAGCGTCCCGGAGTTAAAACTGCCGGACGCACTAAGAATTTGTGTAAAACGACACCCTCAGAAATCACGTTCTCAGATAGTGCGTGAATGCCATGCCATGCATTCCCTAAGTCATTTTACATACTAAGTGGAGGTGATCCTACCTTTCAGCACTTGACGAAAACAAGGGCAAGATCGTGAGTGTCTGGTTCAACGTCGTCATTCTAAGCTATACTCGGCGACAACTTTCTGTGGCAGCACAGCCAAGGCTACAGGGGTGGAGCTTCTGCACAGGTGTTAGTTATTACGCCAAGTAGTCCGTTTTTGTGCGATTTCGGTTTCGCAAGCGCTTCAGACAAGTACTTTTTCACGCGGCCACCTTGCAATAAGTCTTACATTTACATGAGGCGAAATAAATAAAATTTTCATTTTTTGAGGGAAACAGCGCGAACCTTCTTAGAAGCGTTGAGATTTATTTTAGAAAAAAAAAGGTACGGCCGAGCAGGTACTGGGCGATTAGAACAACGCAAAAGGAAGAAACCATTTCCTAAATTTGAGTGCATACGTGGTCGGCATTATTGCTTTCCTTTTTTTAGGGATGCAAGAACTTCCTGGAGACGCTCACATTGTAATTTTGTAGGACGCGAAGGCAAAGATGTGCAACAGAAACCTTGGCACCGTTCGGTCATGAGCGCGCGTCTGAAGTTCGTAAATCCAAGTGGGTGAAACGCAATCTTTACTCGGCCGACAACGCTGTTTTTGCACAGTCAACCAGGTAATATACGCGAACGTGCCTGTTACCCAGGCAAAGCGCAAGGAACGACTCCCACGGTAGACGCGGACGGGAGTGGTGTTACGGTACTCGATCGTCAGCGTTATCGTATCAACAATACTAGGCAGCCGAAACACGTATGCTACGCCATTTAGGAAAATGGTCATTGGTTTTACGGGCAGTTTCCAATCGCAGTTTCTTGTCTGAGCAGCGTTGGTGTTGCTGAAGACTGGCAGGTCGCCGGTGCAGCTTTTGAGGTGGCTATAGCGTTTAGAGTCTCACTTGAGCTGGTGATATAACTGGCACGCAAATTTTCGGTGATTGCATATGCGGAAAACAAGGTATTTCGCGACGCACCACTGTCTTCGTTTCTCCCTGCTCGATGAATTCAGATCACCTAATGAACACGCACTCATGCTCGCTCACAAGCTTCGGTGTGAACTTGCTGAAACCAAGCGACGCCATCGCTGTTTACTGGGGCAGAGAAAATGTGAAATGGCACCAGAAAGCCAGAAAACTAGAAAAAGCAAAAACGAAATACCTACAAAGGTGATCATTTCTAATAATATAGCGAACAATCTTCAAGATAATATTTATCTCTTTTCTGTTTATATTTCCCATTATGCAATGCAGTATACAAATGTTAGCGTTCGTGGACTACATGCAGAAGCGTAGCAAAAAAGGATCTGCTAAGGCTTCGTAGCCTTGGCTGTGCTGCCCCAAAAAGTTGCCGCCAAGTATAGCAAACAATATGAGCGTGCAGCCATGCGTGAGGCAAATGCGATACATAGCACGCAAGCTGAACGCGTCCTTGAACGAGGTTGTTTTCAACTGGTAGGGTCTCCACCTGCGCTTTCCCCGGTACGCAAGGTGACAATTGTACATGTCAAATTGAAGTTGATGGGAACCAAGCGTCTGCTCGCAAACCCAACACGACAAGCGAAATCTTACGACCAATTTAGCCCCTACTTCATCACGGAAATTCCCACATGTCACGAAAGTCCCCTCGACAGATCTTGGGCGGGAAAGATGGCGCTAATAGGGCACGTGGCCAAGACGAGTCCTCCTATAAAAGGGCGCATCTAGCTTTTAACTGGTGTTGAACTGCAGTCGCTGACAGGAAGAGACCAGTTGCCACGTTTCCTGTCACCATGAAGTTCTTTCTGCTCATCACTATCCTCGTCGTGGGCCTGCTGTGCGTCCAGGCACAGTACGGTCGTGGTTATGGCCGTGGAGGAGGCTATGGCCGTGGTTATGGAGGAGGCTTTGGTCGCGGCTACGGAGGAGGCTTCGGCCGTGGTTACGGAGGCGGTTATGGAGGCGGACGTGGCTACGGACGGGGATACGGACGGGGATAGCATATGGATGGCTAACGGTGAGAGTGTGTGCAGAGAAGCACCTCAGTTATTACTTTCGGTTTTATTAATATATAATGTTTTGTACGCATGTCGAGTACGGAGAAGTTTTAGAACTGCGTTGTAGACAGGAAATGTAACTCCAATGGGCCTCATTATTTCACCTCGACTTGATATATTAAACTGTATACTGGTATGTTATCTAAATGGCAGGGCCTTTGAAATCTCCTTGAATCTCACATGCAAGATTACAATACAATTGGAAAGAAATATTGCGGGTAGAACACTTTACATGTTCCCTGCAATAGCTTTAGGGAGACCTAAATATGACTCAAATGATATTTCACTGGATGATGTAGAAAAAAAAATTGCCCGCAGCTTCCCTCGGGGAACACTGAGGAGGATGCGGAGCATAAAATTGGTTAACGGGGTGTTAAATTGCGACTTACTTGGGTCGATGGCTAAATTGGTTAACGTGGTTGTGAAATGGGGTGTTAAATTGCGACTTACTTGGGTCGATGGCTAAATTGCTTAACGTGGTTGTAGGAGGGGGTGTTAAATGAGTGAACACGTACACACGTAAGCGAAAGGGCGGCGCTGGTCGAAGGGACGTCGATCATTGTGTTTGTGGATTCGTTGGAATTCATTTCACCGTGACCTTGGACGTCGACGCGCCGTACAAACCAACCGACGAGCGGCAACTGAGCGAGCGAGCGCCGACCTTGAGTATATATACATCGCGACGGCGCATGCACTGTCAGCTGTTGAATGTTCTCGAAGGAGAAGCGCGCGCGCGGCACAGATGGCGACGGCGCGACGGCGCATGCGCTGTCAGCTGTCGAATGTTCTCGAAGGAGAAGCGCGCGCGGCACAGATGGTGGGCGACGGCGCGACGGCGCTTGCGCGCGCGTCAGCTGTCGAATGTTCGAGAAGCGGTGCGGACGGCGCGGACGGTGCACTACAAGGCGCGAGTATAAGATGCTTCCGCATCTAAAAGTACACTTTCTTGAAAAGAACAGCTACGATCACTCGCTGTTTCCTCCAAAATATTGTCACCAACAAGCTGGTTGGCTAAGGTGGTTCGGCCACGTAATGCTGAGTGGGCTCGACACGTGTTCAGTCGTTTCAAGAAGAGCACATGCAAGGGCCATCTCGGAGGCCCCGTGCTTTGTCGTGAAAGTGCCGTGGCAACCAACAAGTCGGCGCTGCTCACGTATCTAACTATCAGCACGTATACGAAAAAAAATTGAAGCGAAAATTCTCAAAGCCTTGACGCCTGGCGATGAAAACTTCACGGATGCACATCGCCTCCTTGTTCGATGCCACCCTGCGTTGCGTCTGCAGCCTGCGGAACGTGCGTGGCAAAGAAAGAGACGAGAAAACGCTTGCCTTGTTCAACAGCTCAGCATGTACTCGAAGAGTTTGATACATTTTTGTAACAGAAAATTCGCGAGTCAAAAAAGTGAAAGAACAAAAATCATCCTATAACTCGGAACGATGTTTAGTCCCACTTTCAAACCGCACTATAAAACGCTCCTTAAAAGTCATCACAGTTCCGGGCGCCTGTGACCGGAACTGTGATAAGGGTACAATTCGCGGAAATGTAGCATTTGTCCCCATATTTCTGAGCTCTTCGGTGAAGTGTAATGCTGCCGGTAATCATCTACGTACTTTCATACATTTCCTTATTATTCTAAGCCAAATGCTTGTGCACGTGCAGATCGTCTCTTCCGCATGAATTAGGTACATATATTAGAATAATTACATCTAAATGTCTGGCAATATGCGCTCAAAATTCAAGTAAGCAAGATATTCAAACATTATATTCATTTTTTGTGGATATGGGAGCACTGCGAAAATCCCCACTTTACCTCCAGGGCATTACTGAACTTGTTTAATTATATTCGGGCAAGTTCTTGTAACGATGCGGAATGAGACATGTTTGTCATCAGTAAAGCTTATATATGCACGAGTAGCTCATTTCTTTATTCCTTTGCAGAATTCAGCAAAGGACACGGGCCGAAAGTTGAAGACCTTAGAGAGCGAGAAATCCACGCACCTCACGAACCTGGAAACTTGGAATAAAGTCGAATAAAACATCTTGAGAATTTACTTGGGGCAGCATTTGACTATGAAGTGCTTATGAAATAAGCAGTCGTAAGTATTTAACACCTTACCACTCTGTTTTTGTAGTGGCTGTAAACTGCACATGCTAATGAATCAGCTGCCATTTTTCGTTTGTTTTTCGCGAGTAAACAACTCATAGATGCAGTGTCAGTATATGAATCTCATGGCTACTGAAAGCAAAGAGCAACGCCAGGAATCCGAAGCAAACATTGTCTCACAAATGGAACCTTATACGAATATGCTGGGAATTCATATATATGTACACAAGAAAGCGTGAATCAAAGGAACCACAACACTGTGATAACGGTAAAGAATATTTATTAGGGTCGGCCTGTTCAAACATTCTCAGGTCTGAGACACAGTACTAATGTTGTGGAGTCATTGCTTTGTTCATAGCTTTGGACATCATGTTTTTTTGTTGCAATTGATACAATCGAATCAGTCAAATTCGGAGTGTCTTTTACTTTAGTACGATGTACAAAGAAACAGATGTCACGGAAAAGAAAATATTTGGCAGATTACACGTACCTGAGAATCGACGTTATGCGAAGCATGCGGAGGGAAGGGGACCGTCTTGCAAATTTTTTTATAAAGTGACACGTCATTAAACGATGCTAAATATATGGATAAACGTTGCACGCACAGACCTATGTTAAAGAGTTGCAGATGTTTATATAACCAGTTTTCCGCACTTGCACAATGATGTCAACTGGAACATGCGTATTAGAAACACCGGAAGGTTCTATGGAGAGCTCGTACTTGTGAAGATGCTGGCCATGGTCACTGCTAGGTAAATCAACTTTAGTGCATGGCACCTAAACAATTGACGTTAACACGACTTGACCGCTGCATCAAATGAGTACATATGTATTCCTTTGGGTAGGCGACACTGCCACCACTATTAACGTTTCACGAATATTAGGGTCTATTTGAAAAGTAGGTCCGAGACTTGGCGTAGCTCTGTGGTAAAATGCTTGACTGCCACGCAGAATGCTTGGGTTAGATTCCTGCTGAGACCCTAAAATTTATAATTTGCAATCGTCGGGGGTCCACGCTACTTATGTCAGGTTTTTTTAACACTGACATTGATTCTATGCCTTTGTTGGGTTGACGCTACTGATGTCGGGTATTGCTTAACACTCGAGCGTTAAAATTGTCCTTGTGTGTTCTCGTCATTCCTGAGTAGATACTAAGTGTCAATCACCTTTAGTGAATACCCGCATAGCAGCGGTACATTCCCGCTCTAGGGTATGTGATACTTGTCTGGCTTGAAGTTTTTGACGACGTACGTGACGGGATTGTGACATTATTCATGTCTTGACTAGCGTGTCATATTCGTCAAACCATTATACTCTCACAGGATAATTTTGGTTCAAGCCAAGTTAAAGGGGTGACCTCGAGAGCACCCAAACCTAAGCGGCTTGATAGAGAGATAGATACGTGCAAAGTCGCTGAAGTTCATTTAAAAATGCTTCGCATTTAAAGCAGAAAGATTGAATGCGCATAAATGGTCACCACCGCCACGATTCGGAAGGGCTCATTAACCTTGTGCTGATTCGAATTCATCAGGCACTGCGGTATCCAGTGGTCACCAAGCTTGTATGTAGGCTAGAAAATGAACAGCCTCGAGGTTGAAAGCGTGTGCGCTGCACTGACGACGACATAGGTGGGTCACGTGGTGTTGTTTACTACGTCCCTGCGACAGCAGCGCCGGCCTCTCTAGTGGTCGCCCTCGACGCCAATAAGCGATGTTGCCGATGAAGGGCTCTGCAGAGCGCTTTCAATCGTAGGCGACAGAATGTTTCCATAATGAAAGCTATAAGGTGCACCGGCCTAAGGGACATGCGCTCTATAGGGTCTCAGCGGTTCAGCGTGCATCGTTTGTCGTGTGTTGCTGCTACTGTCTGATGGTCGCTGTGCCAGACCTTTAGTGAGAGATGACCTTCTCTCTCAACGTGGCGATAATTTAGGGGGTGGGAGAGAGAGCAAATCCTCTTTTTCGAGAGATTGTGGTTTTTATCACTCAAGCAAATCTACCGCCCGACAGCAGTGGCATCAGAAGATGCACTATGCACGCCGAAAAACTGAGACTCTGAGGTGGTTCGCCCCTAGGATGCGTGCCTTTGAGCCTGGCATTTTCGCATATGCGCGTTAGAAGTCCGACCGAACATGATGAGCCGCTATCTTCTTACTGCTAACAGTGAACAGAGACGAAGAAGTAAAATTGAAATGTCACTTTAGGAAGTCGCCTCTAGCTCAGAGGTGGACTGATGACCATATTACTGAAAGGACAAAAGGTGATCACGTGGTGACGCACACAGCTAGCACCTACGTGATTTGTCCCGAAGCAGAGGCCCGCCTAAAGAATTATAGCAGTGTAGGCCTCACTGCCACTGTCATGGAAGAGATGAAGGCGCAGTACTGCAGGTCATGAGATCTGCAGCCTGATGGTCCCCACATGGTCAATATATAGGCTCGATTTCGTGTATTGTCTTGCAAATTATTTCGATAGCCTGAGCAACCATCTTCGGGAGGCGCCATACGTCGCGCAGTAACTCGTCTATGGGTGATTACATGCCAACTGTCCCAAGCTTGCACTCGACAATCTCAGATTTACTTGAAAAAAGTTTGAAACTATCTAACGAAAGCCAAAAGTGTTCTTTCAAACACTTTTTGCGAAAAAAAGCTTCCGGTATACTCCTAGCGCCATATTAATCTTTGCAGTTCATAACCATAGCTCGTAAAACACGTAGTAAAAAAATTTCTTCTTCCTGAATTAGGTTGAGCTAAATTTTACATTTAGAACAATGGTAGGCGTTTTACTTGAAAAAAAATTTACGAACTTTTACTATTTCGTGGAAATAAGTACGAAGCATATTTTAGTGAACTTTGGTGACTTGGAGCATATCTATCTATCTATCTATCTATCTATCTATCTATCTATCTATCTATCTATCTATCTATCTATCTATCTATCTATCTATCTATCTATCTATCTATCTATCTATCTATCTATCTATCTATCTATCTATCTATCTATCTATCTATCTATCTATTCTATCTATCTATCTATCTATCCTATCTATCTATCTATCGATCTATCTATCTATCTATCTATCTATCTATCTAGCTATCTATCTATCTATCTATCTATCTATCTATCTATCTAGCTATCTATCTATCTATCTATCTATCTATCTATCTATCTATCTATCTATCTATCTATCTAGCAACCTACGACCTTTCAGCTCTCCTGGCCGTTTCAGTAATGGTATCAATACCAAAATTGGGTATGACATAATATGACCCTGTGAAGAGTGTAATTGACTAGTCATAACATGAGAATCAGATATTTATGTCTTAAATGTCATGATTTACATTTCATGGTGTTTCTGCTCTTGCGCTGGTTTCATTCATAGGACATTTTGAAAAGCTGGTATGGTATGACATGACATAGTGAACATAAATGGCCAACCCTAACGTGAAAATCATGACATGCATGTCATGATTTTTATGTTTGACTAGCCGTACCAACACACCATGGTCATGATGCGCTCGTGGTCGTTTCACTGGCTTCACTTACACTAAATTTGGTATTACAGGACGTGAAGGGATGACGAAGGTTGACGACTGGTGCAAAGATGATTGTCATAAAATGCGTCTCATTTAATAACATGAATACATGCCACGCTCATGACTCGCTTGTGGCCGTTTCGCTAGCTTCGCATATACCAAATTTGGTGTTATGCAACGTAATAGATCACGAAGGTAAATGACTTGTCAAAACACGATAATGTTGATATGCGTGTCATGTGAAACATTATTACATGCTATGCTCATAGCGTGCTCAATGCCGTTTTGCTAGCTCCACATATACGAAATTTGGTATTACGTGTCGTGATGAGACAACGGAGGTAAATGAAACTTCCAAACTTGATTGATTTGATTGATGATTGATTAATATGTGGGATTTAACGTCTCAAAACCACCATACGATTATGAGAGATGCCGTAGTAGAGGGCTCTGGAAATTTCGACCACCTGGGGTTCTTCAACGTGCACCAAGTCTCAGCACATTGTCATACAGCATTTTCGCCTCAATCTAAAATGTAGCCGCCGCAGCCGGGGTTTGACATCGCGACCTGCAGGTAAACTTTCAAACTTGACAATTATGGCATGATAGTCATGTACGGCATAACGTACGTCCACCTCGTAACGTTGTGCTCACTTCAAAGTGACATATCAACCTCCTTCATTCGTGCTACGCATATCATCGATTTTCCCACCGTACGGGGGATCAGCCAATTTTTTATGTGGTCTTGAATATGGAGAATATGTCCTTTATTGGAGACTTTTTCATCGAAGGACAACACAATACAAAGTGTGATAGTTGGCATTAGGATACGGTCAGAGTGCTTTACTGTGGACTAAAAATATTTTCAGTCGTATATAGTGCGAAATAGA
The DNA here is from genome assembly GCA_013436015.1 of Rhipicephalus annulatus. NCBI lineage: Eukaryota > Metazoa > Arthropoda > Arachnida > Ixodida > Ixodidae > Rhipicephalus > Rhipicephalus annulatus. Next base: position 118,643 of record WOVY01005258.1, on the reverse strand, counting down.
GTTTACAGGTTGCGACAAGGTTGCAAAAATGTTAATTTTTGTACATGTTTGGGAGTGAGTTCCACATTAAGGCGGCTTCATCAAAACTATCTCAATAGCAGATTTAGTAGCAACTTTCATCGCGCACTCACTCAGAATGTTTTTTGAAGGCATTTTTTTTAAAGCGAGAAGAAATTTATTTTTTAACTTGTGGGTTACCGCTCTAGAAGTTAAAACGTATTTATACGCCTTAGCGGTAAGTGCAAGCTGCAAGGACGTGGAGATGATCTGAAAAACGTAATGAACTTTGTCCGTGCCTATATAAAACATTTACAAGCTATAGTACTACTCTCAGTGAATGAGAAACGCGAGATCTAATAGACTGCATTTAGCGACATCCAGCTGTCCGCAGGCAGCCTGCGTAGAATGCTTGCGCAACATCGGGAAGTGGTACCGATGTGTGCAACACAGCGCTACCTATACGCTAACATTTACAAGTAGGAGGAGCACTACGATTTAAAAAAGAACCTATAAAATAAAACAAAATGTTTTGCATCGCAGACAAGTCGCAGTTAGGACCAACATAATCGTATGCAATTCACCATCTGGCAACAGTGATCATATGTTGCAACTTAGCTGCCAAGCAGCACACCTTTTTGTTTGTTTTCACTTGAATTGATCCTTCCCTTCATTGTGCTCTTACTACTTCTTAATGTCAGCATACAGGTAGCGATGTGTCGCACATATCAGTACCATCTTTCATTACTCGTGCACGTTGGCTATTATAGAAAGGGAAATTTCTGGAGTTAGCAAGTGGCAATTTCTTGCAGAGGATGCAAAGGTTACTTTTGCACATTCACATTTCATCATTTAATGACATTTTATGCAAGGTGGAAGCACTGCGTGTTTGAACAATCGATGTTAGTGTGGATGTGACTCTTGGTAAAACAATGTTAAGTACCGAATACGTATTCTTTCTGTATGCAGATACTTCAAATATTATCATTAAAAAGTGATCTTCGGCTTTGAAGCGGACAGCTGGCTGCGACTGGCACCTGCTTCCTTGGGACACAAGAGGCATTCATTCAGTGCCGGTACTGTTAGGCCTGTCCGTGACGCAGCTATTGATCATTGTAATTATGCCTATATACCATGACTCTCAAAAAGTCTAAAGATGAATTTATCAGTCGTAAGGGTTGCATTTTGAAGCTCGACACCATTGAGTCTGTCTGTCTGTCTGTCTGTCTGTCTGTCTGTCTGTATGTATGTATGTATGTATGTATGTATGTATGTATGTATGTATGTATGTATGTATGTATGTATGTATGTATGTATGTATGTATGTATGTATGTATGTATGTATGTATGTATGTATGTATGTATGTATGTATGTATGTATGTATGTATGTATGTAGTATGTATGTATGTATGTATGTATGTATGTATGTATGTATGTATGTCCACTCCTATCACACTAGAGCATGAATGAACGAATGAACGCTTCGCCATACTCATCATCATTCACTCACTGAATATGCTGTGAATTTTTTAAATAGCACCATCTATGCTCTTTATTTGTCAACTATACAAAATCACTAACTTCATCTAGTGATATTTTCAAGGACATACACACACCCGGGATCCAGTGAGTAATTCATAAACTAGAAGTGGTTATATATACATACATGTTACTTGCTACATACAAACGGAGGAAGAAATGACCCACACTCCAAGGAGCTTCGCAATTGAACAAATCATGTAACCCTGCCGCGGTGGTCTAGTGGCTAAGGTACTCGGATGCTGACCTGGAAGTCGCGGGATTGAATCCCGGCTCCAGCAGCTGCATTTCCGATGGAAGTGGAAATGTTGTAGACTTGTGTGCTCAGATTTGGGTGGACGTTAGCGGCATTGATGGCGTAGTGGTTCAGCCTAGCACCAGCCTCACATGCTAGAGGTCCACGGTTCGAATTCCGGTGATGCGCAGTTCCCAACCGAATTTAAACAAAGTCCGCTTGGTGATGGAACTGCACTAAGAGGCCCGAGGTGCAGCCTCACCGGTGACCACCACCGGTAACGCACTCCCTGCAAAGGAGAAGGACTGGCCACCCTGGTGCAGTATCTGGCCACTAACTCCCACATGCATACGTCAATTAACTCACAGCATTCAGTCTCCAGTGGCTGCGAAGTAACTGACCGTGGCGGCGGTCAGATCTGCAACGCATCAGGGGGTGAAAAGAATCTCTGGATCCGGACAGGCCGGCGTTGGAACCTGAACTTGGCAACGTTTAACGCTAGAACCTTATCTAGTGAAGCAAGTCTAGCGGTACTATTTGAGGCACTAGATGGCATTAAATGGGATGTAATAAGGCTCAGTGAGGTTAGGAGTACAGATGAGGCCTATAAAGTGCTACAGAACGGGCACATCTTTGCTATCGGGGCTTGGCTGACAAAAGAGAACTGGGAGTGGGGTTCCTTATCCACAGGAACATAGCTGACAAGATAGAGGGATACTATAGAATTAATGAAAGGATGGTAGGCATTGTAATTAAACTCAATAAGAGATACAAAATGAAGGTGGTACAGGTTTATGCGCCTACGTCCAGCCATAATGACGCGTCAGTTGAAAGCTTCTATGAAGACGTGGAATCAGCAATTAGTAAGGTAAAAACACAGTATACTATACTGATGGAAGACCTCAATGCAAAAGTGGGGAAGAAACAGGCTGGAGACAAGGCAGTAGGAGATTATGACATAGGTACTAGAAAAGCCCGAGGGAAGTTACTAGTAGAATTCACAGAACGCAATAATTTACGGATTTTGAATACCTTCTACCGAAAGCGAGGGAACCGTAAGTGGACATGGAGGAACCCTAACGGCGGAGAATAAGAACTTAATAGACTTTATACTGAGTGCACACCCCAGGATTGAGCAGGATGTGGAAGCGCTTGGCAAGGTACGATGCAGAGACCATAGAATGGTATGGTCTCGAATTCGCCTAGACTTGAAGGAGGAACGACAGAAACTGATACGCAAGAAGCCAATCAATGAGCTAGCACTGAGAGAGAAAGTACAGAAATTCAGAGTCTCGCTTCAGAACAGGTACTCGGCTCTTATCTAGGAAGGCAGCCTTAGCGTTGACGCAATGAATGATAATCTGACGAGTATCATTACGGAGTGTGCAGTGAAAGTTGGAGGCACGGTAGTTAGAAAGGACACTGGCAAGATTTCTCAGGAAATGAAGAATCTCATCAAAAAGTGTCAAATCATGAAAGTCTCAAGCACAACAGACAAAATAGAACTGGCAGAGCTTTCCAAGTTGATTAATAGGCGTAAGGTATGCGACGTTAGAAGGTATAACATGGAGAGAATTGAACACGCTCTGAAGAACGGAGGAAGCGTCAAACAGTGAAGAGAAAACTTGGGATATGCAAGAACCAGATGTATGCACTAAGGAACCAGGAAGGCGAAGTAACTACCAATATGGATTGGATAGTAAAATTAGCGGAGGAGTTTTACAGAGATCTGTACAGTAGCCAGCACTACCACGACCTTAATACAAGAGCTAGCAGTAGCCCAGATGACACCCCGCCTGTAATGATAGAAGAAGTCAGAAAAGCCTTGGAGAGCATGCAAAGAGGCAAAGCTGCTGGTGAGGATCACGTAACATCAGGTCTGCTGAAGGTGGAGGACAGATTGTGTTAGGAGAACTAGCGACCCTGTTTACGAGGTGTCTTCTGACAGGAGGAGTACCAGAATATTGGAAGAATGCTAACATAATCCTAATACATAAGAAAGGAGATGACAAGGACTTGAAGATTACAGGCCCGATCAGCTATATACTGATCAGTATACAAGCTATTTACAAAGGCAATCGCTAACAGAGTAAAGAAAACACTAGAATTCAATCAACCAAAGGAACAAGCAGGATTTCGAACAGGCTACTCAACAATCGACCGCATTCATACTATCAATCAGGTGATAGAGAAATGCTCAAACTATAACCAAACGCTACACATAGCCTTCATAGATTACGAGAAGGCGTTTGATTCAGTAGAAATATCAGTCGTCATGCAGACACTGAGGAATCAGGACATCGATGAAGTATATATAAACATCCTGGAAGAAACTTGCAAGGGATAAACTGCTACCATAGTGCTTCATAAAGAAAGCAACAGAATACCAATCAAGAAGGGTGTAAGACAGGGGGACACAATCTCCCCAATGCTATTTACCGCGTGCTTACAGGAGGTTTTCAGAAGCCTAGAATGGGAAAAGTTAGGGATAAGAGTTAATGGAGAGTACCTTAGTAACCTGCACTTCGCCGATGACATTGCATTGCTGAGTATCTCTGGGGACGAATTGCAACTCATGATTACGGAGTTAGACAAGGAGAGCAGAAAGGTGGGTCTTAAAACTGATCTACAGAAAACGAAAGTAATGTACAACAACCTCTGAATAGAGCAGCACTTCGAGATAGGTAATAGTCCACTTCAAGTTGTAAAATACTATGTCTATTTTGGGCAGGTAATAACTGCGGAGCCAAACCACGAGATTGAAGTAACTAGAAGAATAAAAATATAGTGAAGCACATTCGGCAAGCACTCTCAAATTATGACAGGTAAATTGCCACTGTCCCCCAAAAGGAAGATATGTTTCCCGTCTCTCAGATATTGTTGTGCCTGCCTGGTTTTTTATCTCTTCGAGCAAGGCTAACGCTTTCTCGCATAAAACGCCGTCCTCCAAAATTTTGGCATTAGGTTCCATAGTTCCCACGTAAACTTATTTCGATTTTCCGCCTTGTTATGAACGTCGAACATTACAAGACAATGGTCACCAAATGACACCGACTGCACGCGATATTCTTGTGCAAGTGCTATTAATTCGGCCGGAACATACACTCAGTCCAGTCGGGCGTGGCTTGCTGCTTTTAAATGCGTGAAGCGCACATTTCGGTCGTAATTAAGCATTCTGCCACGTCCTGAAGCCCGTATTCATTGAATGTTTTGCGAAGCTCAGCCGTGCTGGCGTCTCTATACGCTGTACCTTTTTATTTATCACGTGCTGCCAGTACACAATTGAAGTCCTCCATCAGTAGCAGGTCCCTTCAACGTTGCAGTAATTTCTGACACTTTCGAAGAACTGTCTTCGTTGGTCAAGTAAATTAGAAGCATAAAGACATATCACACGCCAATCAATAGAACCAAAACCAATATCACACAAAACTATGCGCCCTGCCAAGTCTGACCTCACACCTTTCACTACAAGGCCCGGGTGTTGGCGCAGTAAAACAACACACCCCGCAGATCGCCCTACGGCGTGACTAACACCCGCGTAGTACATTGACATGAAAGGTAGGACCATACTCTTGGTCTCATCATCTCTTCCAATTTTGGTTTCTTGTATGGCAATGATATCTAAATCATGTTCCATCACCAGTCTATACAACTGCCGTTGTTTTCTCCTCGCCACAAGCCTTCGAATATTTATTGTAGCAAATCGCTAGTGTTTATCTGGCAGCGCCAATAAAATAATTTATAATAGAGACCCAGAATATGGGCTTACGCTCTGGACGACACTTAATCTTGGAGCCTGAAACATATATTGGGCCTTCCCTAGCTTATTGCTACATGACTGCTGATAACGACGGTATCTTAGTCGCCGTCAGCCTCCGATCTTGTGGGTTGTTCGGCCGTGGCCGCACCATCAACCAACGTAGAGGGACTGCTTTTGGTGGAGGTTCACCGGGACTGCTTAGGTCGGTAGAATCACCCTCTCCCTCGGCGCCTTCGTGTGATTGCTTATTCGTCATGGTGCCCTCCCTGAAAATGTCCATTGCTTTCCTGCCGACCACCTCTGTCACGTTGCTTTTTGCTCATGCATCAGCAGTGCTACCGAGAAATCATTTCTTACCGACAGTGTGTCTTCGGCTTTGGGGTTCGTAGAATTTACGTGAGCTCTCTGGCCTGAGATTTTCTCAGCTTGCGTGCTGTCTGCCGTAGCACTTTCTGCCTCCACTCTCGCTGCTGCTTCAGAATCTGCTTCATCTCTTTGGAGCTCCGAATCGTCGCTCCACACAGGCCCTGCAACACTGGCCTTGGTACAACACGCATTCCAACCCCTTGTGTCCAAAGCGACGACACAACGTACAGTGTGGTGCCTTACAGTGCCGACGAATGGGTCCGGTGCACTGGCAACGAAGGCATAGCGGTGCCCTTTCCGGCACCGCCACAAAGGCCAGCTCACCAGAAATCCTTATCTGATGAGGAAAATCAGCTGGCTTGACTCTCGCCTTTATTTCATTGTGACATTTCGTGTAGTTCATGCCTTGTGAGCCATACCACTGAAATTCCACGGTTCCTTAATAATGTCCGTCACTCTGCCGTAGTTGACGAAGGCCGCTCGCACGTTGTCGTCCAGAATGGTAGCCAAGAGCCAGTGCAGCTTCAACCGAAGCTCCTGGTTTTGATGGATCGATGAGAACGCAACGCTGGCCCTTCACTTTCCCGTCAGCGTTTCCAGCAGCCTCTTCGCACCTTCGGCACATTTAAACGCGACGGCCCAAACGTGATTCATGTGATACAGTCCCAAGGACAAAATCTAGAAGAGCAGTTTCAAATCACTCAGTGTATCCTGAAGTCTTCTACATGGTAGGACCATGCCCTCACATCCGCATGCACGAACTCAATCTTCAAAACTAAACGTCCTGAAGGCAGACTAGGCAAAACAACGCGATACTCGTCATCCGAGACAGCTGACACCCTGTTTCTGCGGCCAGAAACAGCCGCTGATACCACTCCGACAGAGCCCACTCGAAACGCGTCCACTATCTATCGCGGCCACAAGTGGAATCCAAACCACCGACGCCATTTATTTACTCTTGCATTCATGGCATACAATATTGCGTAATAGCACGTGGTAGTTTTTTAAAAAATAACCATGACTCGAGCCTGGGTCACCCGCATGGCAGGCGAGTATTCTACCACTGAACCACCGACGCCATTTGCTTTCTCCTGTATTCATGGCATGCAATATTGCGCAAAACCATGCGGGAGCTTTTCTAAAAATAATGATGCATCGGCCGCGAATCGAACCCGGGGTCACCCGAGTGGCAGGCGAGTATTCTACCACTGAACCACCGACACCATTTTCTTACCCCTGCATTCATGGCATGAAATATAGCGTAACAGCATGCGTGAGCTTTTCTAAAATAACGATGCGTCGGCTGGGAATCGAACCCGGGTCACCCGCGTGGCAGGCGAGTATTCTACCACTGAACCACAGACGCATTTGCTTACTCCGGCATTCATGACATGCAATATTGCGTAACAGCACGTGTGAGCTTTTCTGAAAGTAACAATGCTTTGGCAGGGAATCGAAGGCGGGTCACCCGCGTGGCAGGCGAGTATTCTATCACTGAACCACCGACGCCATTTGCTTACTCCTGCATTATGGCATGCAATATTGCGTAACAGCACGCGTGAGCTTTTCTAAAAATAACGATGCTTCAGCCAGGAATCGAACCCGGGTCACTTGCGTGGCAGGCGAGTATTCTACCTCTGAACCCACCGACACTTTTTTTGCTGTATTGCCTGTTTACAGGCGCATACATCAAACCACAAGCAGAACAAAAACAAGCAGTAACAGTCCGACAGAAATTTAAAATTCCCTAAGTGCTGCCAAGGGCTCCACCCTCGACAGCCACTCAGATAAAATCTCCTGAGTTTTCTGCAGTTCAACATACTTGGCCATACATTCACGGAAATACATTCGTGCAGGCCGTGCATCCTGATCGCGATAGTAACCCACCATACGGGCCCGCCATAAACAGTGAAGTCTACACAGCATAATCAAATCAAAAGGCATTCCCTCTTCGTCCACTATTGGCAGAAATCTTACACCATATGAATTTAAAGGTAATTCCTTTCTGTAACGTTCTTTGAAGTACATCCCAAAAATATACTCCCTCCCAACAATTGTAAGAAACATGGTCAATATTTTCTTGTTTTTACAGATAAGGCAATTTGTCCCCCAAGGTAAGTAAAACCACGGTCTGCTTGAAATGTCCTGACTGATAATGTACCTGTGTGCAGCTTGAAAAAGAAAGACTTCGCGGCCACGGAGCCACTTGCATTCTCTTCACTCGTTTTAGCACATCCTTCCCTTCACCTCCAGCATACATTGCACGGTACAGCGGTTCAGGTAAACAACATCGCATACATCTTTGTACAACTTCTTCCGAGTCACTGAAAACAAATATTCATTGGAAAATCTAACAGATAAAAACCGTGGTTTTTAATTTTATTTTAAGTGTGCGCGCACACTTAAAATAACTCTTTAAGATACCCGCGCACAGCACCGAGTCATGTCATTCGTGCTAACCACATATCCAGGTAAAGCCCGCATCAGTCTCATTTGGCACACAGTACGTAGAAAGGGTCCCTTGTGTAGCGAAAAAAAAAGAACCTATTTACGACTTGCGTATGAAAAGATGTGTTAAACCAAGCCCTCCGTGTTTCACTTTTCGAAACATATTAGTTCGACTGCATCTCTCCCAGTTCGAAGCCCACACGAACACTGCGAAAATGCGATGGAACTTCTGTATGTTTGCCCTTGAACAATGCAATACTTGCATCACATACCAAAGTTTTGAGGCAAGAAAAGGTTACGACAGTCGCCCTAGCAAACACTGACAGATGATTACCGTTGCATCTATTAGCTTTCGTCCGGATTTCTTCGCTTGTTCTTGCCAGTAGTTCTCATTATCTTTATAAAATTCCAGTGGCACCCCTAAGTACTTTACAGGTGTGGTCACCCATTTAACATTGGCAAAATAGTCTGGTTTTGACAACCACTCTCCATGCCAGAAACCCAGACACTTTCCCAGTTTACTAGACTGCCAGTTGCCTTGCCGAACCTTTTAACCACACTGATGGTAGTGGTAACACTATCTTGATCTATACAACAAACAGCCACATCGTCGGCATATGCCAAAATTTTAACTTCGGATTCTTGTAATCTAAAGCCACGAATGCAACTGTTTCGAGCTATTGCTAAGCACAACGATTCTATATATAAACTGAAAAGAAGGGGACTCAGGGGACAGCCTGACGGACAGAACGCTTTATGTTAATTGTATCTCCTAGCGTCTTATTGATTACCAGTCGGATTGTGCAGTTCCGGTATGCCATAGATACTCCATCTCTGATTACAAACCAACGTTGGCAGGGTCAAGAATGCAAGCAGAAGGTTATGGGAAACACAATCAAAAGCTTTCTCGAGATCAATCTGTAGAATGGCTACCCCTACTTGATTGGCATCGCTACACTCGAGCACGCAGCGCATCTTGTGTATATTAGTCACAATGGAGCGTCCCATAATCCCGCATGTTTGGTGAGGCCCTACCAATTCTTTGATTACCCCTTGAAGTCGCCGTGCTAGTACTTTCATTAAAGTTTTGTAATCACAATTAGTTAGTGATATCGGTCTATACGAAGAAACTAATTTTAACTTCTCCGAGTGTTCTGTCTTAGGTATCAAAACTGTATGTGCTTCACTAAAGGACCTAGGGAGGCCATTAAGTTTATAAGCTTGATTGAAGACGTCTGCAAGTACTTGGGATAATTCATTTTTGAACTCTTTATAAAACGAAGCACTAAGCCCGTCCGGCCCTGGAGATTTACCAGGATTCATTTTATCTATAGCTCTTTCTACTTCCGTTGGCGTTATAGATAGCTCTAAAGCTGATTTGGTGTTATCTGACAACTTCGGCATTCTGATAAGGAACGCCTGCTTAAATGCCTCTGAATCAATGGGCGTGGCAGCGAAGAGTCATTCGTAGTGTTTGCCGAACGCTCGTCCTATGCTCTCATTGTCTGAAACTTCAATACCGTTGACTTCAATGGCATCTATATGATTTTGTCTGGCATGACTCTTCTCTAATCCAAGCGCTCGCTTCGTCGGGCGATCATCCACAGTCATTGATGTTGCTCTGGCTCGCCACTAGCGCTCCGCGATAGCGTTCCTCCTCATATACCTCTATCCTCTGTTTGATACTCTGCAAATCGTCACCATATACTCCAGGTTTTTCACATTCAAGAGCTGTTAGTCTCTCAAGTGTCCGTCTAAGCTCTTTCTCATTCTTCTTAGATTCAAAAGATAAAACGCTAGATCTCTCTATTGCTTTTATTTTGATTCGCTGCTTGAATAGCTCCCATTCTTCTCCTATTTTGTCCATACACTGTATGTTAATATTACTTATTTCTTTATAACTGATGCGCTAAACGACTCATCCCTTAAGAGGTTAGAGTTCATTTTCCACTGTTCCCAAGAAAAGGCGTTCCTTTCTTTTTTGACCCGATATTGCATTTTACAAGACAGTGATCGGAGAAGGAAACAGGGACAACATTATAACTACTACACTGGGATATCGCATCTGCAGTAAGGTAAAGTCGATCCAATCGGGCATTACTTGTGCCTTGAAAGTGGGTATACTTCACATCTCGGGAGCTATGCAAACACTCCGCTACATCTACTAATTCGTGTTCAATAATCACCTGTGCCAGGACATCACTGCTTCTATCTTTAACGTTGCGCCTGCTTGATCTATCACTTTCATTCAAGACACAGTTGAAATCACCCACCAATAAGATTTTCCTAACGGTACACATATGTTGTCGTAAATTGGAAAGAAAACTGATCTTTCCTGCCCAATAGTTGGAGCATAAACACATATAATGCGCCATTCAGTGTCACAATAAACAATATCACACCATACTACTCGGCCTGAAGAGCAAGAAAAGGCATTTTTTATGACTAATCCTGGCAGTTTTCTAACAAAAAGAACACATCCCCCTGATTTGCCTATGGCCTGGCTCACAGCTAGTGGCAAAACACCGTGATGTAAACTTAAGCACCATGCTCCCAGTCTCCTCCTCGCCTTCAACTTTCGTCTCCTGCACAGCAAGCACATCCAGACTTTCTTCCAATAACAACCGGTAGACTTGGCTTTGCTTCTTCTTTGAAGCCAAGCCTCTAACATTCAGCGTGGCGAAGCTAAATGATACTTGAGGCGCCATGACAACCATGTGGAGGAGTTAGGCCCGGAGCATGGCGCTTACCTTGCACGTCTAGCGCTACGCTAGACGCCTCCAGGACCGTCCGACCGCCCGGTTTTTACTGCACAGTAGAACTGAATTGTTCACAGCTTTCTTGTCCGTGGTGGCACCAGCTCTTGCTCTCATGCTGGTGCGTCTGCCAGTCGGCGTCTTTGCCGAAGGTTCTTCCATGCTACTTGAACTGTTCTTGTCTCCCGTCTTCACAGGTTCTTCCAATGGTCTTTTAATGGCTGAAACGGCACCGCTGGGCCAAGAGACGCGGCTGGCGTTGCACGTGTTTCCGTCTATCTTCATGTCGAAACCATCGCTACAGGAGCCACCATCGGCAACTTGGCCTTGCTCCGACACATGGGCAGACGCTCCGGCTACTTCACAGCCTGCGCCTGTCACTGCAATTGTCAGCTGTCTCGGTCGATACAGCTGCAGAAACCTGGTCGAGTGTCCACAGGTGCCGGTGTAGATTCGTCTACTGATGTTGCAGATGTGCAGTTCGAATTTTCTGCGACTTGATCTCCGCAACCTTCAGCCGCGTCCTCTGCTTCTGTCACGTTCATAATGTGTTCCGACGCATCTTCGGCCTCCGCTGACGCGGTCACTTCGGCGTACGAACGGACGCATTCCGCGTCCCCATGCCCGAAACGCCGGCATCGAGAGCACCGAGGCACCTTACACTCGCGACGCACATGTCCTGTTCCGCTGCAAACGCAGGCATTGCATAGGCCTACCTGGGGCTACCACTAAGGCTAATTCACCGGCAACTCGTATCACCGGCAACTCGTCGAGGCAGGTCCTCGACTTTCATACCGCTTTTCAGCTTAATGAAAACAGTGCGGGTCGTCGAATTCTTCTCATTCACTCCTTCCACACGCCAGCGTTCCCGGGTCACTTCTGTAACTTTCCCGAACGCTGCCAACGCCGTGCGGACATCTTCGTCCGAAACGCCATGTAACAGCCAGTGAAGCCGCAGCCTCACCTTCTGCTCCTGAGGGTTGATAACGAGGCAGCGACGTCCCTTGACCTGGAGTTCTTTCAGATCAGTCAACCTCTTCGTCGCCTCCTGGCTGTTAAAGGTGACGGCCCACACATGGTTGATCTGGTAGGCGCCCAATGCAATTACGTCGGGAAGCAGACGCTCCTTGTCCAGGGCATCTCGGAAATCTTCGACCTTGAAAGGCCTCACTCGAATATCACCGTGCAAAAACACTGTGTTCAAAACAATACGACCTGTTGGCAGATTCGACAAGATGATCTCATAATCCTTGTCACTTTCATCTGTAATCCTGTTTCCCGCGGCCACCAAGGACCGCCTTTGCCGCTCCACGGGAGCCCATGATTCCTGCGTCCGACGCGTGCGAGTGCCGGCAAAAGAATAACTGCGCCATACCAACATGACGCTGATGGTGTGTTGAATACTTAGTTGGCATACAAACTTCCGGTTCAACTTAAGTTATGTTTGTCGTGTACACAACATAGACATGATCTACACCTGCTACTAAAAATTGCACATTTATTAAACACAAGCAACTGCGGCCTGTAACGATTGCCACTGTGTTAATGGCACTAGTGCTATTTTTTTAATATTCACAACTTCAAGAAAAAAAAACAAGTATACACTGGGGAGCAGCAACAGTTTACCGGTGGGGTCTGCCAAGTTTAATATCCGTTTCGCGCTCGTTCTAAAGGGCAACATCTGCTCACGCTTTATGACGCTTCTAGGCTCATTCCATAGATACGCCCGCCTAATTTATTTGATTAAGTATTGGGATGCTTTTCGCGCAATGTAGAGGGCGGTCGTGCCAGCGCAATGCTGTAGCTCTTTCGCTAAAGCAACAACTGCATAACGGCTTGGCCAAAACGAATTCAGTGTGCCGGAAACATTACGTTATCATATTGGTTCACCAAGCATACGAATTGCCACTTCTGAGTTCCCGTACAAAAGCTAGAGAAGTGCCAGCGAGTGCGACCGGCGGCTGTCGGTGAGAAGACTCTTACGTTCTCTGGGAGTGCTTTAATCGCGTCGCATCGATGTTTGTTGCTTCTTGAGCGGACACTAAACACAATGAAAAATGCTTCATTTAGGTTAATTGATGCCATGGCTGCGCTGTATTGTCATACTTAATCGTCGAAACCGTGTATTCTGAAACCCGGAAGCACGAATAACACAATTGTACGGGCTTGGTCGGTAGGCCTAACATTTGGTGGAAATCAAGATGGTAGAACATGTAGTGTACAGATCCCAGCTTGGTACACTATATAAATTGCCCGCCATTATAAGCCCACCCATCATCTGCTTACTGCTTCCCAGCATCATCGCGATGGTGGGCAGAGCTTCTCAGCTTGGTACACCATGTTGTCCACCATAACAAGCAGCACCCGTCATCTGCTTAGTGCTTCCCAGCATTATCGCTATGGTGGGAAGAGTTTCTCAGCTTGGTACACCATGTAGCCCACCATAATAAGCACCACCCACCATATGCTTAGGGCTTCCCAGCATTATCGCAATGGTGGGCAGAGTCTCCCATTATTGCCCACTATCTAGCCTCTGCTTTCCACCATCATTTCCACTTTACCATCATCTGTACACCATACCACCCAGTATGTCCCGGCATATCCACCATATTTTCCACTATGTCCCACCATATCCATCGTAATTTCCACTATGCCCACTATTATTTCCACTACGCCCACCATGTTTTCCAGTATCCACCATGGCAATTTTCCGATAGGGCGGTTACGCGGATATTGTTCGTTTCAAGCGAAAGTTCACTTTAAGTGGGGCTGTTATATGAGAGCTCGACTGTAACACAATTGTGCCAATGCCCAATTTTCGTAGCCTTCGCCTTACTGCCAAGAGTGCCAAGAGAGTTGTCCCCGAGAACAGATGACCGTGTAACACCACCATACTGAACCGAACTGAACCGAACTGAACTGAAATGCTCCAGACTGTGAAATTGCCATTTCACTGTCCTGATTATAGTACAGTAAAACCTGAATAATACAGACCTGCTGGGAATGCGCCATAACTACACACTAAATGGCAGTGAATAATAATCTCACGAGTATTATTACGGAGTGTGCAGTGGATGTTGGAGGCACGGTAGTTAGACAGGACACTGGCAAGCTTTCCCATGAAACGAAGAATCTCATTAAAAAGCATCAAAGCATTAAAGTCTCAAGTACAACAGACAAAATAGAACTGGTAGAGCTTTCGAAGTTGATTAATAAGCGTAAGGTATCCGATGTAAGAAGGTATAACATGGAGAGAATTGAACACACTCGGAAAAATGAAGGAAGCATCAAAGAAGTGAAGAGGAAACTTGGGATAGGCAGAAATCGAATGTATGCAATAAGGAACAAAGAAGGCAGAGTAATTACCAATATAGATAAGATAGTTAAAATAGCAGAGGAGTTTTACAGAAATCTGTACAGTAGCCAGGACAACCACAACCTTAATACTATAAGAACTAGCAGTAACCCAGATGACACCCCACCAGTAATGATAGAAGTCAGAAAAGCCTTGGAGAGCATGCAAAGAGGCAATGCTGCTGGTGAGAATCAGGTAACATCAGATGTGCTGAAAGATGGAGGACAGGTTGTTTTAGAAAAACTAGCCACCCTATTTAGGAAGTGTTTCCTGACGGGAAGAGTATCAGGGTCTTGGAAGAATGCTAAAATCGTCTTAATAGATAAGAAAGGAGTTGACAAGGACTTGAAGAATTACAAGCCGATCAGCTTGCTCTCCGTACGATACAAGCTATTTACAAAGGTCATTGCTAACAAAGTTAAGAAAACATTAGAATTCAATCAACCAAAGGACCAAGCAGGATTTCAAACAGGCTACTCAGCAATCGACCACATTCATACTATCAATCAGGTTATAGAGAAATGCTCAGAATATAGCCAATCATTATACATAGCCTTCATTGGTTACGAGAAGGCGTTTGATTCAGTAAAGATATTAGCAGTCACGCAGACACTGCGGAATCAGTGCGTCGATGAAGCATATATAAACATTCTGAAAAAAATCTACAGGAGCTCAACTGCTACCATAGTACTCCATAAAGAAAGCAACAGAATACCAATGAAGAAGGGTGTAAGGCAGGGGGATACAATCTCCCCAATGCTATTTACCGTGTGCTTACAGGAGGTTTTTCAGAGGCCTAGAATTGGACCAGTCAGGCTTAAGAGTTAATGAAGTAACCATAGCAACCTGCGCTTCACCGATGACATTGCATTGGTGAGTAACTCAGGGGACGAATTGCAACTCATGATTACGGAGTTAGACAAGGAGAGCAGAAAGGTGGGTCTTCAAATAATCTGCAGAAAATGAAAGTAATGAACAACAACCTCGGAAAAGAGCAGTGCTACGAAATAGGTGATAGTGCACTTCAAGTTGTAAATCACTATGTCTACTTAGGGCAGGTAATAATCGCGGAGCTGGACCACGAGATTGAATGGAATGAAAAAACTTTATTTCAGTCCTGCAGGACGCGCTTAGCGCGTAGCGGGCGTCTCCCACGTAGGGACCGACAGGGAGTACCTGGCGGCCGCTTCGTGGGTCTGCTGGACAGCCCATTGCTGGTCGGCGAGAAGTGAGCTCCTGAGGACCTCTCCCACTTGCTTGAAGTAGAGTCGGGAGGAGTTGTTCCACACTCCCAGAGGATGCGTGCGAGTGTCGCTGTGTGTCCACATGATGGGCATGTGTCGCTGGGGTATGCATCGGGATAATAAACGTGAAGCGTGCCAAGGTTTGGGTACGTGTGTGTCTGTAATAGGCGTAGGGTTAATGCCTGCGGTCGGTTAAGTTTCGGATGTGGGGGTGGAAAAATGCGGCGTTCCAAGTAAAAGTGCTTTGTGATTTTATTGTACGTAATTGGTGCATCCCGATTGGTATCTAACCCAGCAAGATGAGGTTGCCCTGTGGCAGTGCGGTCAGTAAGTGCGCGCGCTGCATCATGGGCGATCTCGTTGAGGTTGGATAGGGCACCCGGCACCTGGCC
The DNA here is from genome assembly GCA_013436015.1 of Rhipicephalus annulatus. Classification (NCBI taxonomy): domain Eukaryota; kingdom Metazoa; phylum Arthropoda; class Arachnida; order Ixodida; family Ixodidae; genus Rhipicephalus; species Rhipicephalus annulatus. The sequence goes on along the minus strand of WOVY01005258.1, from coordinate 102,550 downwards.
GAGATGGGCGGGGAACCAGATGACAGTGTGGTGCTTCAGGGCCCTCGGGTCCGCATTGCGCAGGATACGTAACGCCTGGTCGGAGATGACTCCGCGTTCGAAGGCTTTGATGGCCGGCCTGGAGTCGCTGTAGATGAATTCCCGTTTGCTGTCGAGCATAGCTATAGCTATAGCTACTTGCTCCGCTACTTCGGGTTTTCGGGTGAGGATTGTGGCTGAGTTAAGAGTCTGCTGCGCGGATGATACCGCGACCGCAGCGAAGGCTTGGTTGTTGCGATAGGCAGCGGCGTCCACGAACGAGACGTTGTTCGCTTCCGTGTCTATGCGCTTCAGAATGGCGGTCGCCCGCGCAAGGCGCCTGCCTCTATTGTATTCGGGGTGTACATTTCGTGGTATGGGAGCGATAGTGATAAGGTCGCGGATTTCATGGGGAATTAGAGTCAACTCTGGGGGGTCCCTGGCCCTCGAGGAGAAGAAGCCGAGCTCGCACAGAATATGGCGGCCCGCCTTGGTGGTAGTGAGTCGGGTCAATCGCACACGTTCCTGAGCTTCGGCGATCTCTTCTAGCGTGTTATGTACGCCAAGCTCGAGGAGTTTGTACGTTGGAGTGGTGATAGGGAGGCCAAGGGCTCGTTTGACCACCTTGCGAATAAGCGCATTGAGTTGATCGCGCTCAGCACGCAGCCACTTGTGTATAGCGGCAACGTAGGTAAAATGGCACAAAACAAACGCGTGTACGAGACGTAGCAGGTTATCTTCTTTGAGACCATGGTGCCTGTTGGCTACTCTACGTACGAGTTGTATGACATTCTCAGTCTTAGTCCTGAGCATGTGCACTGTTTGGGTATTGGTTCCGCGGGACTCGATGATCATGCCGAGGATCTTGATGGTGTCTACCCTGGGTATAGTACGACCATCTCTGGTGTGGAGGGTGATATTGCGTTCCGCCGGAGGTTTCCACCCTTTGGGCTTGGCACCCCGGCGTTTGGGCAAATATATCAACAGCTCCGACTTCGCAGGTGAGCAGCTGAGACCGGTGTGGTCGAGGTAAGACTCGGTGGTGTCGATAGCCTCTTGCAGGGCAGACTCAATGAAGCCCTCCGACCCTGTGGAGCACCATATGGTTACATCATCCGCATTGATAGTGTGATTTAGCCCGTCTATTTTTGAAAGTCGTTCGGAAAGCCCAATCATCACGAGGTTGAAGAGCGTGGGTGAGAGGACGGATCCCTGAGGAGTGCCCCGCTGCCCGAGCTCCACTTCTTTCGACACTAGGTCTCCTACGCGGAGGACGGCTCTGCGTCGAGTGAGAAAAGAGTGGATAAAGTAGTAAAATCAATGACCTAGGCCGAGGCCTGCGATAGCTTTCAAGATTGACGAGTGCGTTATTGTATCGAAGGCCTTTTCAAAATGGAGACCGAGTATTGCACGAGTGTCCCGAGTGTTCCCGCCATCTAGAATTTCATGCTTTAGTAGTAACATGGCGTCTTGTGTGGATAACCCTGGTCGGAAGCCAATCATGTGGTGCGGGATGCAGTCGTTATCTTCGAGGTATCGACCAACCCTGTTGAGGACGACGTGCTCAGCCACTTTGCCCACACACGACGTGAGAGATATGGGGCGTAGGTTATCTAGGCTCGGCGCCTTTCCCGGTTTGGGTATGAGAACCGTGTGAGCTAGTTTCCAAGCATCGGCCATCTCACCGTTTTTCTATATCTCGTTGATAGTGTCAGTGAGGTAAGTGACGAAGGAATCGTCCAGGTTGCGTAGGAGCTTGTTGGTGATGCCATCGGGGCCAGGGGCTGAGCGGCCATTGAGCTCATGGAGAGCTCGGCGCACATCTTCAATAGAGAAGTCGGCGTCTAAGTTAGTGTTGTCGCTGCCAGAGTAATCAGGGTGAGTGGTCACAGGGCCCGTGGGAAGCGGGAGATATTTTTCCACGAGGTTCTTGACAACATCTTCCGGTGACACTGTCCGTTTAGCCTGATGAAGTATCTTCACGATCAAATGACGCTGATTTGTGCGGGTGTTGGTTTCATTGAGGAGGTGTTTGAGTAAGTTCCACGTTTTGCCATTTCGGACCTGACCATCGATTGAATTACAAATTTCGTCCCACTGCTGTTTTGAAAGGATGCGGCAGTGATCCATCATGGTCTTGTTCAGCTGAGATATGCGTTTGCATAACCTCCGATTAGGGCGCTGGCCCTTCCACCGGGCCAATAGGCGCTGGCCCTTCCACCGGGCCACCTACTAGAGGCCAAACTGGTTGGCCTCTAGTAGGTGGGCGAGACGACTGTCCATCTTTTCGGTTGGAAGGTCTGTGCTGATAGTTTTCGTTGCCTTGTTTACATCAGCTTTCAGCTGGGCCGTCCACGTCTCGAGGCTCGGTGGGGTATCAGGAGGAGGTCGTTCTGCGCGGGTCTTACGAAGGAGGTCCCAGTCAACCCACGTGTACGACTTGGTCTTCCTGCTTACTGTGGGGAGGTGTACAGCCAATATGAAGTGGTCGCTACCGAGATCTACCGCGAGGTTGGACCAGCGGGCGTCGGAGATATTCTTGACGAAGCATAGATCCAGCGTAGTATCTCTTTGCGTGGACGTACCAGTGCGAGTGGGGAAGGCGTTGTCCGTAATGAGAATAAGGCCCATGTCATTCGCATTTTTCCAAAGCTCGTTACCTTTGGGTGTGTCGTACGTGTAGCCCCAGGCGCTATGCGCAGCGTTAAAATCGCCTGCAATCACTAGCGGGTTAGGCCCCGCGAGACGGACAGCTTTCTGGAACAAGCGTGTGAATCTTTGTCTATGGTGGCTGGGACTACTGTATACATTGAGCATGTATACGCTTTGTTGTGATACGTTGCCAGGGAGAATTTCGGCCATAACGTGCTCAATTTCGGGCACATGGAGACTGTGCGCTGTGCAGGTAATCTTGTTAGCGACCAGTGTGGCGATACCGCGTCTTCCCGAGGGGCCGGGCAACCACGCGTATCCGGAAAACGTGGCGGTTGGTACTACAGTCTCTTGTAATAGCATGATGTGAGGTTTGGCTTCGTGGCTACGGAGGTATTGCTGCAGGAAAGCTTTCTTGTGGGTGAAGCTCCTGCAGTTCCATTGCCGGATTCGTAACTCGTCAATTGGCCTGGCCATCTTGAAGCAATGAGCAGTTGGCCTCAGCACCCGGCGGGTGCATAAGGGCCGCGTGATGCGGTGGACTGGGCACGACTGTACGTTGCGACAACGACTTATCCGCGGCAACGGCAGGGGCGACGACGTGATCAAGATATTGCTCCACTTGGCCCAAACGATTACCGTGTACCGCGAGAGTAGACTGCACGAGAGCCATGCTTTCGCCAAGAAAGCGAAGGCTTTCCTTAATCGCCGATAGCGTGCTCTTAATGTCGTCTAACTCTGCCTTTAAAGCTGGCTGGTCGTGGGCGACCGCGCGTTTCTTGGGTGCGCTCTCGCCGTCGTCGTTACCGGTGCCTACGGGTTGCGGCTGTGACGGAGTGACTGCGTTGTCGTCGTTGTCGGTTGTGGGCATAGCAGCGCGTGCGTTTCTGTCAGTTTTTAGTTCGGCAATTGCGACTGTGAGTTTACGTATTGTTTCTTTCATCATCGCATTTTCGTGCTTTAAGATCGCTATCTCAGATGTGTTGTGTGTATTATGCTCAGGGAGTGAACCCGACTCTACCTGTGATGTAGTGTTTCCTTTACTCCGGACGGCGTCCGCCCAAGTGAGAGGTCCCCGCTTATTCTTGTTGGCGTTGCCTGGCGATGGTGGTGCCGATGGTCTAGGCGATCGTTGACGCGAGACCCCGGTGAGACTGGGGTGAGGCCTGGAACCAGCATGAGGCCCGGAACCAGAGTGGGAGCCGGAGCGTGACTCGGGCCGGAAACCCAAACGGGAACCGTGACGTGAACCAGAACGAGACCTGGAGTAGCCTCGCGATATAGATCTGGTTGGGGTCTCACTTTGCGCGCCGCGGGAGTGGGTCCGAGGGTGGCTCCGGGACCTCGATACACGCACGGTGCGGTTCCTGGGACGACTCCGGGATCGGGACCGGGATCGGCTGCCATCGGATCGACCATCTGTAGAAAGCTTCAAGGCCTGGTCGTCGTCAGCTGTTGCGTAGAACTCGTTCATTGCTTCGTAACTGTTGTGTCGCGTCGAGTGTGCTCGCTCCCATCGTCGTCGGCGCACCACGTATGGAATGTGGTAGCGTTCTTTACATTCCCTGTCGGCAGTGAGGTGGGCTCCTCCGCAAAGCTTGCATGTTGGTGTGCAGCGGTGTTTTTTTTTTTCGGGGTTCGGCACGCTGCAGCCTCTGCAGATAACGTCTCCAGGGTTCGGGCACACGTCCGCTCGATGGCCGAGCCGACCGCAGGCGTAGCAAATATCTATCTGTCTACGGTATAGTGTACATTGAAGTAGCACCGATCCGTATCGCACAAAATTGGGCACACGATGTCCATCGAAGGCCACGATCACTGCAGTGGTACTTCCGATGCGTTTGGCAGCCACGAGATTGAAGTAACTACAGTTTAATCTAATTAATTCGAACAGGCTTAATTCGAACGTCCTGTTAATTTGAACTCACAATAAAGTCCCGTCATAGCTATATGTATTTTAATGGCCGAAAACACCCGGTAATTCGAACGCGCAAGCACTTGCGGCGGTTAATTCGAACATACTGAACTCCGAAAATACTCTCGGCACCCTGCCTGATCCTGCGGCGGCACCTACGACACCTCAACGCTGCGCGCGAAGGAAATGAGAAAAGGCTTCGGTGGAATATTTGCTTTCTCTCAAATGCCGATCTGCAACGCGCCCATGTCACGCTTCTCCCTTTTCCGTCCCTGCAACAAAAAGACCATTCTCCTTCCAATGCCACGCGCAAAGAGAGAGAGAGGAAAAAAAGAAAGAAAGCTGTCGCAGGCTTGTGTGGTTCAAGGAAAGGAAAAAGGCACTTATCAAAGGCACTACTATCTGCCGCCCTTGCCCCTTGCGGGAGCACGGCTTTGCGCCTTGAGCGGAAGGGGGGCGTGACGCGCGCAGGTGCAACGCTGCCCCCACTCTTGTTCCTGCCACATAGCCCTTCACCTTTTAACAACGGGCGCAAAGAGAGCAAAAAAAAGCTGCCATGAAGTGTTGGTTTTCTGTCAAATGTCGATCTGCTTCCTTCTGCGTGGAGAGAGAGAGAGAATAAACATTTATTAATAACAAATGGAAAACTGAGCCTTCTTTGGTGGAGACGCTCCTCCTTTCTCGGCACGTGCTGGCCATGCTGCAGCTGCGTAGCAGAGAGACTCCGCTATGCAGTCGTTGTCGTCGTCTTTAGAAAGTTTTGGCGCTGGACATTTCTGCGCGCAACTTCTCTTGCCAGGAGAATGCTAAAGCCAAAGCAGAAATGCTTTGCAAGCTCACTGTGAGTAAACGTGTGGGGGCGCGCATCACCGACGGTTTCAATTATTAACGGATGTCCTGTGATTTGTGAATAAATGTAAGTCTTCTGAAATTTCCCCCTCGTGTGTTAGCTCAATGCACATGCGCCACTACATGGAGAGCCCTCTGTTTATTTAGCTTTCATTAATTCGAACTTTTTTATTTCGAACAAAGTTTCTAGCCCCTTCAAGTTTGAATTATTGAAATTAAACTGTAGAAGAACAAGAATGGTGTGGAGCACTTTTGGCAAACACTCTCATATTATGACAGGCAGATTACCACTATCCCTTAAAAGGAAGGTATTTAACAGCAGTATCTTGCCGTTACTGAGCTACAGAGCAGAAACCTGGAGACTTACAAAGAGGGTTCAGCTTAAATTGAGGACGACACAGCGAGCAATGGAAAGAAAAATGGTAGGTTTAACCATAAGAGACAAAAAGACAGCAGAGTGGATTACGTAACAAACGGGGGTTAAGGATGTCATAGTTGAAATAAAGAAGAGGAAATGGACATGGGCCGGGCATGTAGCGCGTAGACAGGATAACTGCTGGTCATTAAGGATAACTAACTGGATTCCAAGAGAAGGCAAACAGGTTAGGGGGAGACAGAAGGTTAGGTGGGCAGACGAGATTAAGAAGTTTTGGGTATAAATTGGCAGCAGCAAGCACAGGACCAAGTTAACTGGCGGAACATGGGAGAGGCCTTTGTCCTGCAGTGGATGTAGTCAGGCTGATGATGATTATGATGAAATGGCAGTATGCACTAATAGCGAAGTGGTAATTTAAATCTCTTGGTGTGCGTCAATGCTTCAAACAGAGATAAATGCTGTGCAACAGTAAATATTGCCTAAAAGTATTCAATACAAAGCCTTCTTTCTTTCTTTTTGCCAAAGCAGTGATTCAGAGCCACTCGAGCTACCATTCAAAAGCATGCAGTGACATCACCAATGAGTTCAATGCATCGAACGCGTAATTCAAAGGTCGCAGGTTCAATGCCTGCTCATGGCAAGTTATCTTTTCATCCACTTTTCTTTCTTCCCATTTATACACTAATTACTTCTAATAATATCCCCCAATACATTCCTAGGTGTAATTGTCAATTTGCATTCTTATTGTTTCTAACAAATTAAATGAGCCCTCAATTACCTTTTTTTCCTTCATTCATAGTGAGGGTTTCGTTTTGGCCGACTTAATGCTTTCAGGTGGTATGCAAGTGACCATTAGTCACCTGCCAGCTCGTAATAAGATCACGCGCTATGTGATGCCAATAGACAAAAGATGGGCGTGTACCACACTTTCCGCAATGACAACAGGCAATGATGACTGATATTCCCACGTTTAATGAACATACATACCTCATAAAAAGTTAATGGGGATGCCTGCCGTGTTTGCTCAGGTGGTTGAGCATCAGACGCGTTATTTGAATGCCGCAGGTTCGGTCCCTGCCCATGGCAAGCTATTTTTTTGTCCACTTTTCCTTTTTCTTACTTAGACAATAACTACTTCTAATATTATACCCTATGCTTTTCTCGGCATAATTGTCAGTTCTCATTATTACTGTTTCTAACAAAGCAAATGAGCCCTCAAGTTTACCTTTCTTTCCTTCATACTATATACTATGTCACACTATACGTACGCAATAGCTGAGCAGGTACACATGTTCAAGCTCTTTTTAGGACATGATCACCTCCGCGAGATTTCGCATATAGCAAAGCTTCGTTAATTAAAACTCGGTTATTTCGAAATATCACTTAATTCGAAGGATTATCGTGGTCCCGTATTTCGCAATGTAAGATTAAGTGGACAATTTGAAGCGGTGGCCAGCACCAGTGCGGTTAATTAGAAAACTTCGGGTGCCATGTGTCAGTTTCCGATTTAGCTGCGAATCCCCAGAAAGAAGGCTATTATTAGCTAAACGCAATGCAACGTATCGATACTAACGAGTGGCAGCTGGAGCACCCAAGCCTCGCTACTTCTAGCGCAAAAAAAGAAAGGGGGGAAAAAATGGTCTCATGATCAACCGAAACATGCGCCTGCGGTAAATGAGCCGTGCTTCACTGCAACACAGCGCTGACACGCGGGCAGCTTATTGCATGTTTCTCGCAACGATAGTGGGTCATGGTTTACCCATTCTTTCTGGGGTTGTAAAGAAATTAACAAAGGACATTTTAGCGGTAATCGCGATGTATGCGAACCTGCGATTGCTGGTTGCTCCCGCAATTCACGTCTTTGCACTGCTGGTGGAGTTCTTGCCAGCAACACCTATTTCGAAAACTAAGTTCGAAAATTTCAAATAATTTTTTCCAGCCAAAACACATTGTGAGCTTCGTCATACTGGCCATTCTTAAATTCATAATTATAATAGAAAGAATATGCGAATGGTCGCATCATGGTCAAATGTGCGCATGGACCAATTTTTTCTTTCCGGTAGCAGCAGCGAGGCACACAGTTCCTCCATGTTCGCGGCAAAAGAAAGACCAGGTATTGCTGGAAAACATGACGTTTGGAGCTGCAAGGCTGGCACAGCAAATGACGAGCACTGATTACGTACTTTGAAGTTCTAAGTTCCTTCTATCCCACTTCTTGAATGTTCTGTTAAGTGGGTTATCGAATTATTCCGAAGCTTTCTCGTGGCCCCAGTGACTTCGAATGGACGAGGTTTTACTGTACAGTCGAATCTCGATAATTTGAACTCGAAGGGGCCTGAAAATTTGTTTGAATTAAAAAAAGCTTGAAATAACGAAAGCCAAATTGACGAAGGGCTCACAGCGCAGTGGCACATGTGCATTGAGCTAAAACACGAGAGGGAAGTTTCAGAATACTTACATTAATTCACAAATCACAGGACATTTGTCATTAATTGAAGTAAACGGTGATGCGCGTCTGCATACGTTTGCCTTGCAGCAGGTCAATCAGTTTCTTACGCAGCTCGCAAAACATTTTTACTTCAGCTTCAGCATTCTCCAGGAAAGAGAAGTTGTGCATGGAAATGACCAGGGCCGAGACTCTGTAAAGACAACGACAACGACTGCGTCTCCACTACTACCTTCTGCATCGTAGCCGCAGCAGGGCCAGCACGCGACGAGAAAGGAGGAGTCTCCACGTTGAGAGAAGCCGATCTGCATTTGAGAGAGAACCAACACTTCACAGCAGCTTTGTTCTTTTCCCCCTCTCTCTTCACACGCGGCGTTGAAAGAAGGGTCTATATGCGGCAGAAAAGGAAAAGAAAGAAGCGTGCACACTCATTGCAAATCGGCCTTTGAGGGAGAGAGCAAACATTCCGATGCAACCTTTTCTTTTCTTTTCTTTTTTTCTCTTCGTTTTTCACCCGCAGCGTTTAGGTGTCAGAAGTGCCGCCGCGGGATTGGGCGTGGTGCTGATAGCATTTTCGAAGCGCAGCATAACCGTCGCAAGTGCTTGCGCGTTCTAATAACAGGGCGTTTTAGCCCATTGGAATACTGTTAATGCATATGTGATTTGGGTATGAGCCTCTGGGTAGCGGTGAACAGGCAGATTAGAGAAGAGGACGTTCGGCTTGCGAGATAGGCCTCCGGTTCACGACTCCTTCTAACTTCCCAGTACGCCACAGCGTAATAAACCCATTCATAAACATAACAGAGTGGTGGAGGGGCTGGGTAAAGCACGTCGACGAACCACGGAGTCACAGCTGTCTGAACTTCGCCGGAGCTGTCGTCTTGCCCGTCAGCCACCAACAACAACCGTCATGGCCGAGAGCGAAGGTCACGGCTTCTCAACCCCGCAAAGGTCAGGTGCCGGCTGCACCTCGGTATCGCTATATGGAACCCCGCCCGTTCGCGGGAAGAGCAGGGGAAGATGTGGATGCGTGGCTGACACACTACAAAAGGGTGAGCCGGTACATTGGCAGGGATCCCACCAAAAACTGGGGACTGTCGCGCTGTTTCTCACAGAAACCGCCTTGATGTGGTACGAAAATCACGAAGATTCATTAACAACGTGGGATCGTTTCGCCGAAGAACTCAAAAAATGCTTCGCCGACTCTGATACGAAAAAAAAAAGCGCGGAGCGCACTTTGGCTCAAAGAGCCCAGACACCTGGAAAAACGTGTACCACCTACAAAGAGAAGGTTCTGATGCTCTGCAAGATCATAGTCCCGCATATGTCTGAAGAGGACAGGGTCGGACACCTTGTGAAAGGTATAGCAGAGGGCGTCTACAATTTACTGGTAGGCAGGGAAGACCTCACTTCCGTCTCCGCCGTCCGTCACTGCCGTACTTTCGAGAAGCTGAAGACCCGTCGTATTGCCCCGAAATTTGGTGGGCTGGCAAATGTAACAATGGTCGCCAGCGTCGACGTAAGCCCACCTACCGACCTTGCCGCTACTGTCAGGGCAATTGTGCGCAAAGAGCTACAGCGACAAGACACACTGGTCGACGACACCATTCATCATCCGCCTACCTGTTCATCCTATTACCCGGCATCGTTCGCTCCGCTGCCACCATCGGTTTGTGTGACGGACTTTAGCGAAGCTGGAACTGCTTGGCCACGCCGAGACTCATTCGCGCCTGACCAGCGGTATGACCGATGCCTTCGTACCGGCCCCGCTCCACAGAGGCGGGCAGTTCCCGTTCAGCAAGCTGCTCCACTTTGTTCGGGTAGGCGACTTTTCACAGCGGAGCGCTCTCAGCAGTGGTTCGGCGAACGACCCCTACCCGTCTGCTACAACTGTGGCGTCGAAGGGCACATTGCCAGGCACTGCAACTACCGGCAACTGCCGAGGTACGACCGCTCAACAAGATCCTACATGTCCCACGAGCACCAACATTCCCTGGAAGCACATCTCACGAGATAAGGCCACTGCGAAACCGTTCTCCGACCTCTGACCACAGTCTGACACCCCCGCCAGCCGCTCGTCCCAATCGGTCGCCCTCTCCTAGGCGCCGCTACCCTTCGCCGCCTCCGGAAAACTAGTCGGCGTGACCATTGGATGTGAGGTCGCTGGACAGTCATCGATTTCCACAGAAATGCCTCCTTTAATTTGCATGTTTAAAAATAAGGTACGTGTGCTAATTGACGGTGTCTCAACACTGGCCTTAGTGAACACAGGTGCAACCATATCAGTGATGAGTCTAACATTCAAATCCCTTCTTGGACCAAAGGTTATATTTCGTTGGGACTGTGCTGATACATTTCGTGGACTGAGCGGAGATGTCTTACAACCTGCTGGTGTTTGCACAGTGTCTGTTAGTTTGGGTGGCCAGAATTTTATTGCTGATTTTGCTGTTCTCTTTCGTTCAACGCATGATGTAATTCTAGGACTCGATTTCCTGAATTTTTGTGGTGCCACTGTCGATTGCCACACAGGAGAGATCACAGTAGATTCAAATGTTCCAGTAGCATTTATGGAAAGCCCGCCCTGTATGGAAAGTACCCTTTGCATGTCCATGGAAACAATTGTACCACCCTTGCCTGCCAAATGTGTTCCTGTCGTCAGTTCCCCTGCAACCGAGACATTTGATGCCATCGCAGAGCCCGTTCACCTCAGCTGCATAAAGAAGAATGTTCTAATACCCTATTGCACGCTGTCGGTTGTGCAAAGGCATACTGGTTTGTGGGTGATAAACGGATCCAATGAACCTTCGGTACTGCCAGAGGGTCTACAACTTGCTAAGATCCGTCAACATCAGGTGTTCTCCCTTGCCATCCTTGCAGAGAGCAGTGATTCTCCGGATAAGCCCGATTCTAACCATTTGCACGCCAAGGACACCTTCATAATGGCAATGATTGACAAGTCTCTTAGCACCAACGAGCGTAATGACCTGGCGAGTATTCTGCGCAAGCATGCTGGTCTTTTCGATTTCGCACAGCTACAGGCTCTACTGTCAATCCCTGTTTCTCGTGTAAAGCATCGCATAGATACGGCATACCGTAGACCTCTCCGACAAAAGCCATACAGGGTATCACCTTCGGAACGCGCAGTGATAAATGAACAGGTTGGCGAGATGCTGAAGAAAAATCTGATTCAGGAATCATGCAGTCCGTAGACCGCTCCCGTAATATTGGTCAAGAAGAAAGATGGAAAATGGCAATTTTGCGTTGACTACCGCCGTCTCAACCCCATCACAAAAAGGACGTGTACCTACTGCCACATATTGATGATGCTATAGACTGTCTTTCATCAGCCTCCTACTTTTCGACTGTTGATATGAGGCCAGGGTATTGGCAAATTCCAATGCACGAGGAAGACAAAGAGAAAACGGTATTTGTTACACCAGATGGACTTTTATAATTCAATGTGATGCCCTTCGGACTATGCAATGCGCCTGCAACTTTTGAGCGCTTCATGGACAACATCCTGTGAGGTTTGAAGTGGGAAGTATGCATGTGTTATCAGGACGATGTTGTGATTTTTGGGCACACTTTCTGTGAGCACAACACATGCCTCAGCCTCGTGCTGAACTGCCTAAGCAAAGCACGCTTAGGGCTCAACTCAAAGAAATGTCGTTTCGGAGAACGCCAAACACTCGTTCTTGGACACTTGGTGAACAAAGAAGGCGTACGGCCAGATCCTGCAAAAACGGCTGCAGTGGAGGCGTTCAAGCAACCTCGCTCAGCGAAAGAACTACGCAGCTTTTGGGGCCTCTGCTCATACTTCCGTCGATTCATCCCTGGATTTGCCAATATCGTGCACCCACTCACCTGCCTGCTTCAGAAAGGCGCGCCATTTGACTGGACTCCGAAATGTGCGTCCGCTTTTTCTGAGTTGAAGTTCCTTTTGACATCCCATCCGATTCTTTGACACTTCGATCCTCTGGCTCCCACAGAACTTCACACGGACGCTAGTGGTGTCGGTGTTGGGGACGTGCTGGTTCGACGCTTGGATACCAAAGAACATATCGTTGCGTATGCAAGTCGCTCGCTAAACAAGTCCGAGCGTAACTACACCGCCACAGAGCAAGAATGCCTCGCAGTAGTTTTCGCAGTGCAGCGCTTCCGGTCTTACCTGTACGGACGCCCCTTTAGCATCATGACAGATCATCATTCGCTCACCTGGTTGGTCAATCTGCGTGACCCATCTGGTCGACTGGCGCGTTGGGCACTCCGTCTGCAGGAATACGACTTTACGGTTTCCTATAAAAGTGGTCGTCCTCACGCTGATGCAGATTGTCTTTCGCGACTGCCACTCAGACCGACGGACTGCGACGTGGGCAACTTGGACACCTACATCGCGCCATTGAACCTGCCATTTACTGATACCAATGCCTTTAACGTTCAGCAGTAAAGGGACCACACCATACAGGAGCTCCTTCCTACCGAGTCAAGACCATCAGCGACTCGCTTATGCATGCACGACGGGCTTGTGTACAAAAAGAACTATGCTACGACCGGCTTACGATATCTTCTAGTGGTTCCGAAGAGCCTCCGCGTTTCCGTCTGGCAGGCCATGCGTGATGACCCAACGTCTGGCCATCTAGGCACAGCGAAAACTCTTTGCCAGCTTCAAGAAAGATTTTACTGGCTGAAAATGCGCCAGACGACGGAACAGTACGTTTCTTGTTGAAACGAGTGCCAACGCCGCAAGCGCCCTACCAGTGCTCCTCCAGGGCGACTACATCCTATCCCACCCCCTAGAACTGCATTCGAGCAAGTTGGAATTGACCTTCTAGGTCCCTTTCCGAGGTATTCTAGTGATAATCGCTGGATATTCGTATGTACCGACCACTTAACACGGTACAGCGAGACAGCTGCTATATCATTGGCAACTGCAGCTGACGTGTGTTTATTCATGCTGCGTTTTGTGGTTCTACGACATGGACCTGCTTAAATTTTTATCAGTGATCGTGGGTGACAATTCACTGCAGACGTGGTGGAAGAGATGCTTCGCCTATGCGCGTCAAGCTTTCGGCACTCTACGCCATATCATCTCCAAACAAATGGCCTGACGGAACGAACTAACAGGACTCTCACGAACATGCTTTTTATATATGTCGCAGCAGATCACAAGAACTGGAATGGCGTACTACCTTTCATCACTTACACATTTAACACCGCACAGCATGACACTACCAGCTTCCGTCCGTTCTTTCTACTGTATGCTCGGCCACCTCGTCATACCTTAGATACCGTCTTCCCGTTTTTGGACCATCATGATTCAGGTATATCCGAGATCGTCTGTTGAGCAAAAGAAGCCCGACGTCTTGCTTACCTGCGCACCCTCGCTTCGCAAGATCGCTCGAAGAGACGTTTTGACCGTCGACATCGACACGTGACGTGTAATCGCGGAGATCTCGTGTTGCTGTGGACGCCAAATAGGAAACGTGGGTTGTGTGAAAAACTGCTTGCACACTATGCGGGACCTCATGTTGTTTTAGACCGTAAAGCGATTTAACTTACCGCGTAGCACGTCTTCATTCAAATTGCCGACGGTCTGCGAAGACTGAACTTGCCCATATAGCCCGTTTGAAGCGCTATATTCCCAGAGAGACTCTTTAACTCACCCGGTGGGCTTCGTGTGCGCGGAGAGCAATGTTACTGCATATGTGATTTAGGTATGAGCCTCAGGGTAGCGGGGAACAGGCAGATTAGAGAAGAGGACATTGGGCTAGGAAGATAGGCCTCCGGTGCACGACCCCTTCAAGCCTCACAGTACGCCACAGCGTAATAAACCCATTTATAAACGTAACAATACACATAGCTTAAATGGGACCGCACCGTCAGTTCTAATTAACCAGAAGTTCAAATTAAGCGTGTTCGAATTATTGAGATTCAACTGTAGTAGTGTTGTGCTGTGACTGTTACATGTACTGAGAAGGCGTGAGCTTTGCAAAGCAGTAAGCGGCGCGCAAGCTCACCTTGCATCGTTCTCGAGGCGCCGTGTGCCAGCTGGATGTATTGTTCGCAGACGTGGCGAGTTGCGATTGATCTTGTGAGTGTACGAAGTTGTACCACAAATGCATACACTTGAGGGTATTCTTTCAGCTCTTCGAAAAACTTAGCCACGTATTCCCGAATGAACAATGCAGAAAAGAAAAAAAACACGGGCCAGAATGTTTTGTTTGCTGCCACGACGGCAGCTTTAGTTTATGTTTACGCCGGCTGTCCCAGAGTTTCATTTCGCAATCTTTGGGCAGCTTCAAGTTGTCGCGCATTCACCACACAAATGACCATGACGTTATTTTCTGTCCCATCAGGAATTACCTGGCTGACTCTCTGGCTTGCTCTGCTGCCAGAGAGCTGCCAGAAGTGTGGAAACCGATGATGCGATGATGCCGTCTGCTAATTTATACACACATTGGTTCACCAATATAAATAAAAATCAATTCCACAGTTCACAAATATCAGCACTTATCACCTGGGAAGCTCCACACTGACAAGCTCCACGCTGCTGCTGTCATCATCATCATCACTGATAAGGCAATCTAGCTGGAGGTCTGGAGCCGAAGGCCAGAGACAGTCCAGGTTAGGCTGCTCCGCCTCAGGTGGACCTCCCTCAGCACCCCGTGATGTACCTGGCAAACGATAAACAAGTGTTTCACACTCGCCATACTGGTGACAGGCGGCGCTGACTGGTGCTCCCAAGTTCAAATGCACGTACAGTAAACGAGATAATCTCGGTTAAGACGAATTCTTCCTTAAGGGGGAAGAGGCACTTATCCCTCAGGGATCTTATTATTTAAGCTAGGGTGATTGAAACTTATGAGATGGTGTATTTAAATGTGCAGATGTCAAATATAAACTCAGTTTTTATGTACCTTTTCCAACTTTGTTTTAATTAGTCAATAATTAAAAGTTATTTTGATCATTTTTTCAGTAAATTGGCAGTACACATCTTTCTGAATTAAATGTCATTGCGTTCTACAATTAGCAAAAAGTGCAGAAAGCAAGTTTCATGGCTCTAGATTTCCTACAACAAAAGTTATAAAGTTTAGAATTTCATCCTTCCATTATCAAGAAACGATAATTTTTGTATTTTGTTTTTTCTAAAAATTTAGGGTGTCCTAAAGTCACATAGGGCACTTTCTTGCACTCAATAAGCATCCAGATTCTCAGCAAGACAAAAATGATCAAATTCCAGTGTACCAAAGCTGAGAAGCGCTTGTCAGAAGAATGAAAGGTGGCCAAAAAACTGAAATTGAGAAAATGGCAAAAAAACAAAGCTCTGTATATTCAAGGAATTCTACCCAAACAAAAATGCTTCTCTTTGCATATAAATGCCTCAAAAAACACCAGGGCAGTAGTCTTTGTCACACTTATGTCGATGCCGTCGCTTTGTTTGTTGCAGGAACATGGAAGATGCTGAACGCTTACGCTCGGCACTCGTGATCCGACGAGAATCCTTCTCTTCTGCCCGTCGCTCGCTCATGGAGTTTTGCTCTAGCTGAAGTTCTTTGAGGATACGTGTGGAGGCTTCTTTCATTCCTGAATTGAAGCGCATCACGACCTCAGCAACTGCAGTCTTAACAGCTATGAGTGAAGCATGCTTCTCTTTAGGCATCAGAGACCATATGACAGGAGTGCCTCGTTTGCATTTTGTGTCTTGCCTCTTTGGCAGCGTTTTAGCAGCTCCTTGTCACAAAGTCTCTTGGACTAGAAGTAGTGCATCACGGTCATTTTGTGGGAAGTTGTAGGTGTGTCTTGGCAGCGGTTCTCCCCTTGCAGCAGCAGCATTCTTATTGCACCATGAGTCACTGCACTTGGGTACAAGGTGTGATTGGACCTTTCATCAGTCCATGTCACTTGATAATATGTGGCCATGGCTGCCCGGGGCATCACATCTACGTCACTAACTTTGGACTTCAGAGCCCAGCCATAAGATCTCGACAATTTCTCTACGACATCACCTGTCAAGCGGCCTCTTCCATTTGCGTGTTTCGCTAAAACCTTTATGCTTTTGAACAAGATTGCGTAGTGCGGTACCCATTAGTTTTTGGACATGGTTTATACAGTCCTCTTTTTGAACCTGTATGAAACCACAAACTGTCCGAGTCTTCAACGGCACGGAATGATCTAACGTCCCCATCACACAGCATCACTGTGTAATGCAAGCCGTGATGGGAAATTGAGCGCTCAGAGAGAGTGACTCCTGCCTCCACTTCCATGTGCCCAGATTTTCACTGTGTATTTTTCTGGCAGATGTGCGTGGACTCCCAAACCAAGTAATTCGGGTGCTCTTTTGGTGGTACACGCTTGCAGCCGGCACAAAAATTTGACAGGACAACATAGTCTAAAACATAGCCAGAAAACATCTCTATAACAACGGCAGGTGGCCTCTGGTCATCCACGTGCCATCATAACAGATGGCCACATTACCTGGGTTGTCAAAGCACAGATCTTGGTATAAGGTTTTCACTGACATGTCGCAATCAGTGAGGACCTTGTCTACAGCTCGTGTTGTTGCAGCATTCAGTTTATTTTTCAAATGGCTTTTATAGCTTTTGTGGTGAAGCCCCCTGTGAGAAATTCCCATTACCATCATAACAGATGGCCGCATTACCTGGGTTGTCAAAGCACAGATCTTGGTATAATGTTTTCACTGACATGTCGCAATCAGTGAGGACCTTGTCTGTAGCTCGTGTTGCCGCAGGATTCAGTTTATTTTTCAAATGGCTTTGATAGCTTTTGTGGTGAAGTCCCCTGTGAGAAATTCCCATTACGGAAAAGATGTCGTTTAGGGCTGCCTGGCCATTCCCTGTGCTTTGAACGGCACGAGAGGCCCGAATATTCACTTCAAATGCAGCGCGTTTAGCCTGACTGGGTACCCACCCTCCCAGAGCTACACTCACTGTCAACAAGTCCACAGTTGCGGCACTCTGAATTCAGCTTCATCGCAAGTCCATATTCACACTCACCTTGTTCAATAGAGATGGTCCCACTGCATGTCCGGCATTTAGCTGTTCTTTCAAGAAGCTTGTTTATCGGAGATAAGTAGACGATCTCGTAAGTAGCCGCTGACGGATTCGAGTCGAAACGGCAGGGTTCCTTTTGGCGTTGCATAAATTTGTTGCCAGACTGCCGCTAAAGTTTGGCGAAAAAGTTTTTTTCTGTAGTTGTAGCTTCTCCGCAAGAGTTTGGTGCTATCCGCGGTGCACTTCTTGGCTGAAAATTTTTCTCCTGTAGTTGTGGTTTCTTCGTAAGAGTTTGTGCTATCCGCGGTGCATTTCGCGAGTGCATGAGCGACGCTGGCCGTTTTAATTAACGGAATGAACCGAGCCTAGCAGAAGTCGAGCGTGGTGCTGCCGTGCAATTAAGAGGCCGTTTTAATTCCGTTTTAATCAACGGAATGAACCGTGCATTACAGAATTCATTTTATTTACGGAATGTACCGCGCCTAGCAAATGTCGAGCGCGGCGCTGCTGCGCAATGAAGAGGCCGTTTTAATTAACGGAAGGTACCACGCCTAGCAAAGTCGAGGGCGGTGCTATCGTGCAATTAAGAGGCCGTTTTAATTTCGTTTTAATTAACGGAATGAACCGAGCCTAGCAGAAGCCGAGCATGGTGCTGCCATGCAATTAAGAGGCCGTTTTAATTAACGGAATGAACCGAGCCTAGCAAAAGTCGAGCGCGGTACTACCGTGCAATTAAGAGGCCGTTTTAATTCCATTTCAATTAATGGAATGAACCGAGCCTAGCAGAAGTCGAGCGTGGTGCTGCCGTGCAATTATTAGACCATTTTAATTCCGTTTTAATTACAGAATGAACCGCGCCTAGCAAAAGTCGAGCGCGGTGCTGCCGTGCAATTAAGAGGTCGTTTTAATTCACTTTCAATTAACGGAATGAACCGAGTCTAGCAGAAGCCGAGCGTGGTGCTGCCGTGCAATTAAGAGGCCGTTTTAATTAACGGAATTAACCGAGCCTACCTGAAGTCGAGCGTGGTGCTGCCGTGCAATTAAGAGGCAATTTTAATTCCATTTTTATTAACGGAATGCACCGCGCCTAGCAGAAGTCGAGCACGGCACTGCTGCACAATTAAGAGGCCGTTTTAAATAACGGAATGAACCACGCCTAGCACAAGTCTAGGTGCGTTCTCTTGCTGTGTGCGCAGCTGTGCGATTAAGATATCGCGTCTCAGTATTAGGGATGACGAGGGAAACTGAATAGAGTCGCAGGAGGTGATGCGCTGCCCCCTCCCCCCTTACTTTTCTTTTTTTTCTCTCAGCTGATCGTGTAGCGTCGACCGCGCGCTACGACTGGGGACACTACGCTTCCCCTAGCTGTGTCAGCACAAGACATATCGTTCAAACTCGTGTATACATGTGATGAATAAGCGTTCCAAAGCTGGTTAATCAGGGTATGTCGGATATGCTACAGCTATGTACACCTGGAAGGCTGCTTTATCGAAGCAGATGGAGCAAATTAAGCGCGTCTTGCGCGCACCTGTAAATGGGACCCGGCCGACGAGCCACCGTCGCTTACAGGGCCCCACCCACAATAAGCACAAAATACCAAAATTCCAAATAATGATTGTGTATTGTTTCACAGCTCAAGAGCTTAGTATACATTATTAAGAATAAAGTGGCATAATAAACATAATAACGACAATAATAATAATACAACATGATGACAACATAAACAAAGAATAAAATGACATGTCTCACTACGTGTTAATCACAATTAAACTGGATACCGGCGAGCAATTACCTACAATAATCAAAGAAAAGGGTCTTTCACATTGGGATGTGCGTTAATTGAACTCCACCGAAGCAAGGCGAGGTGAGACGGCATATGTGAGGAAGTCGTCTTGTTGCTGTTGCGCACGAGACGGCGCTTGGCCTTTTGCCATTCTCTTTCAACCCTTTGCGTGTTGGCACCTGTCGTAGGATCAACGAAGTTGACACCGTGGTTCACGGTGTGCCAGTCTAAGTTTAGCGGTGTTCCGTGGCATCCAATAGTCTGGGTATGTACTGGTACGTGGCCCACTCGTCGCTGTACACCGTCGTCCCGGGAAGAATGTGCTTTGCTATCAGTGAACCAAGGGCGGCAGCATCCCTTTTATCCACTCTAAACAGCCTCAACTCCTTCGTGGACACGTGCAGCGTGCCGAAAATCCACGGGCCCTTGTTAGAAACGCCACCGTAATTGTTGCGGCGCCTTGAAGGAACAGTCGCCTTTCAGCAGGCGACCTCGATTTGCCTTGCGCCGACCCCTCAGCAAGCATTCGTCGATTTGGACGACCTCGCCCACTCCACCCATTGCCGGCTGTGCACGCAGCTATGAAGTATCAAGTGCTACTTCTCTGATATAATTTCTTCAGTCGGTCCGTGTGGAGTTGCTAAATTTAAACTCCTTTTCTGTAAGCTCTCTCGTGTTCCTTGACGAGAATCCTTTCACCATGGCGTACGTGAGCCATATTATTTCGCGTCGAGAGAGTTTTACGTTGGGACGACCAAGTACGTCTTCACTGGCAAAAAAGGAACCTTGGCCCTGCCTACCCTGCAGAGCCCAGTCCCGCGGAGCTGGGAGAGTTGTTTCCTGCAACGATTGTACCTGAATGTGGGTCTGCTTCCTTTATTTCCCGGGCGATTGTAGGTCACGACTTCTCCACCGCATCCTGGCTCACCTGGATTAAAGCAGAGATCCTTGCGAATACCCCAGTACTCGGACGTCGGTGGCCGCCCCAATGTTGTTCCGGCTGCCTGAGGTCGAACTGCCGGTCAAAGTGATGGCGCAGGCGACAGTCCGATTTCACGAAGGAAGGCCTCTTCCACGGCAGGGTACCTTATGATGTCGGCGATTTCGACAATGCTGGGGTCTATCCCTAGCGTGGCCATGACGAGACGCTTCCTGATTATGTAACAGTGTAGCTTGCATGGCTAACGTTATGGCATTTTATGAGGGTCATGAGGTGAAAGGGGGATAGAGCGCCCTAACGTTGACAGGGCGCCTACGTGATGCAGCATCAGCGGGGAAAGAGGGGGTGGGTCACGGCACCGACGTGGCAAGAGCATCTGCGGAGAAAGAGTGGATAGACCACGGCCCTAACGCCACGCGAGCACCTGCGGAGAAAGTGGGGGTGGGCAAAGACGCCTGAAATAAAAAAAACAATAAAACCCTTTTTGTACCTCAAACGTTGATATACATGGTGCTGACCCGAAGCGACACGAGCGTCTGCGGAGAAAGAGGGGGTGGGTCAAGGCGCCGACGCAACGCGAGCATATGTGTGAAAGTGCGGGATAGGCGAAGACGCCTCGAATCGTACAACACCTAGGTCACGTACTCCACTTCGGTGCCCCTTCTTCTCCACAGCAACGGTGACTTGCGCGGGAGTGCGAACGACGTTACGTGATGCTATGTGATGTGACCCACGTATCACGTAAACAGTACTCCACCCAGGGCACGTACTCCACCTCGGTGCATTGGGCGTCGACACATGGCTAAACTTGCTCACGTAAATCTCTTAAATTTCCTCATTTGGTGCTCCCTATCTCGGTCTCAATCCCTAAGCTTTAGGATCGTGATCCTTAAGAAATGCCGTAACGTTAGTTGTGCAAATTACATTGTTACCATTTCAGGAGCCGTCGTGTTATTGGACTGTGGAAGACGCCATCGCTTCGAGCGGCAGTTCGACCTGCAGACAGTCGGGAATAGCACAGAAGCGGCCGCCGACATCCGAGTGATGGGGAATTCGCAAGGACCTCGGCTCAATTATGGTGACCCAGGATGCAGTAAGTCGTCACGTACAATCGCCCCGGCAAAAAGCGAGCAGACCCACACTTCAGGTACATTGGTTGCAGGAAACAGCTAGCTGTCCCAGCTCCGCGGGACACTCACAATGCTGGGTAGACAGGGGCAAGGCTCCTTTTTTTTGCCTCTCGAGACGTACTTGGTCGTTGCATGTCTCAACGTGAAAGACCCTTTTCTTCGAATAATGGAGGTGATCGCTCGCCGATATCCCGTTTAGGGACCCCTGCCATATTGTAAGTGATGAGCGTGTAGTGACACATATTATGCCAATTTATTCTTATGTACCCACCCTATTGTTTATACTGCGCTCTTGAGCTGAGAAACAATTTGTGCTTATTGTGGGTGGAGCCCTTTAAGCGACGGTGGCTCGTCGGCCGGGTCCCATTTACAGGTACGCGCAAGACGCGCTTATTTGCTCTATCTGCTTCGATAAAGCAGCCTTCCAGGTGTACATAGCTGTAGCATATCCGACATACCCTGATTAACTAGCCTTGGAACGCTTATTCATCACATGTATACACGAATCCGAACGACACGTCTTGTGCTGACACAGCTAGGGGAAGCGTAGTGTCCCCAGTCGTAGCGCGCGGTCGACGCTACACGATCAGCTGAGAGAAAAAAAAAGAAAAGTAAGGGGGGAGGGGGCAGCGCACCACCTCCTGCGACTCTATTCAGTTTTCCCCGTCATCCCTAATACTGAGACGCGATATCTTAATCGCACAGCTGCGCACACAGCAAGAGAACGCGCCTAGACTTGTGCTAGGCGCGGTTCATTCCGTTAATTAAATTGGCCTCTTAATTGCGCAGCAGTGCCGCGCTCGACTTCTGCTAGGCGCGGTTCATTCCGTTAATTACGACAGAATTAAAGCGGCCTCCTAATTGCACGGCAGCACCGCGCTCGACTTTTGCTAGGCTCGGTTCATTCCGTTAAAACGGCCAGCGTCGCTCATGCACTCGCAAAATGCACCGCGGATAGCACCAAACTCTTACGGAGAAGCCACAACTACAGAAGAAAAATTTTCAACCAAGAAATGCACCGCGGATAGCACCAAACTCTTACGGAGAAGCCACAACTACAGCAGAAAAATTTTCAGCCAAGAAATGCACCGCAGATAGCACCAAACTTTTACGGAGAAGCCACAACTACAGGAGAAAAATTTTCCGCCAAGAAATACATTACGGATAGCACCAAACTCTTACGGAGAAGCCACAACTACAGGAGAAAACTTTTCCGCCAAATTTAGCTGCAGTCTGGCAACAACCACCCTTCCAGTCTTGCGACCACTTATGCAACACTAGCAACGCCAAAAGGAACCTTGCGCTCGCGCGCTGCCGTGAGCATTGGCAGCTTGCGCTCGCTGGCTGAAGTTGCCGATAAGCTGCTGATCTTATCAGCACCCACTTTCTGCTGTTGCGCACGATCGGCGCTTGTCAAAAAAGTTGCGTCTTTTCTTATGCACTGCCTATCGCCGACGTCGTCCGAGGCGGCCGGGGAAACAGGCGGAGATGTTGGCGTTTCATCTGACGGATCGTGTTCCGTCACAGCGCCGTCCTGCATGAGGTGCGCGTCGGATATGCCCATGCCATTATCTGTTTTAGACGCGGAAGCATCTTATACTCGCGCCTTGTAGTGCGCCGTCCGCGCCGTCCGCACCGCTTCTCGAACATTCGACAGCTGACGCGCGCGCATGCGCCGTCGCGCCGTCGCCCACCATCTGTGCCACGCGCGCTTCTCCTTCGAGAACATTCGACAGCTGACAGCGCATGCGCCGTCGCCATCTGTGCCGCGCGCGCGCTTCTCCTTCGAGAACATTCAACAGCTGACAGTGCATGCGCCATCGCGCTGTATATATACTCAAGGTCGGCGCTCGCTCGCTCAGTTGCCGCTCGTCGGTTGGTTTGTACGGCGCGTCGACGTCCAAGGTCGCGGTGAAATGAATTCCAGCGAATCCACAAACACAATGATCGACGTCCCTTCGACCAGCGCCGTCCTTTCGCATACGTGTGTACGTGTTCACTCATTTAACACCCCCTCCTACAACCACGTTAACCAATTTAGCCATCGACCCAAGTAAGTCGCAATTTAACACCCCATTTCACAACCACGTTAACCAATTTAGCCATCGACCCAAGTAAGTCGCACTTTAACACCCCGTAAACCAATTATATGCTCCGCAACCTCCTCAGTGTTCCCCCGAGGGAAGCTGCGGGTAATTTTTTGCCGTAGATTTCTTGCGCTTTTTTTTGAACTTGTGAGCGGTGCGGAACTGGCGATACTTCGGCATGATGAAAGGTTCAAACCAGGTTCAAAACGTGGCTGAGAGCGTAAGCCTAACGCACTGGCCCGGTGGCTGCGGCGCGCTTCGTCGGGCTGGTTCAGCGGCGTGCCTGAATGTGCAGACTTGAGAAACGGTTGCTCCAATTTCTCGCTAGCTCGCGCGGCTTCAGGAAGCCGACGAGTACAAAGTGACAAACACTCGCCGTTTCACCTGCGCTCCACTGCTGCACGCAACAGACAGCTCGGGAGGCCCGGCGAATTGGAAGTCGCGATAAATTAGTCACTTGTGCTCACCGCACCAATAGGCTCACGCAACAGGACTTTTTTTTACGAGGATTCACGGCGTGCATACTGAGTGGACAATAACAAGCGCGGCGGGATATGAAAGAAAAAGGGCGGTACTTTCGAATGCGACTAATATGGCTGCTGTACCCAGCGTAGAACGGCAACACCGCGACGCTAGAAAAGGCCGTTTTTCACGTGTCCATAGCCGAAAATTCAACTCACTAACGTCACATAAACTACTCTCATGGCTAAATTACCAATCTAGGACGCGTGAAAATTGGCGAGATTATGCAGCTATAGTGGGAGAATCCAAATATAGCATTGTAAAAAACTCGTGTTTTTTAGCGATTTTCGGTCTCAAAGATCCACTTCTCCCCTTGAGACGAGCAACATTGGAGTGTTTGGTTGATTTCCCACAGACTCAATGCAAAACAACTATCTGCTTAAGACGAATCGTGTAACAGGCCCCTTGTGTTAAGACGAACTCTCGCAGTGAGCAACGACGACAGGAATTCTGTGCAGCGGACATTTTAGTTTTGATAGTCTAGCGCAAGAAGCAAACATAAGAGGGCAATAAACATCCTGGCACAAAGACTCAAAGCAAACCGAAAGCAAATTGCAGTGTGGAGGGAGAAAGCGAGATAAGTAAAGAAAAGTGAACACATGAAGCTGGTATCTCCTTGAATCCTGTGGAGTAAAGACCGGCTTTATCAGCAAATAAAGCAACAAAAAGCGTTCATCTTTTTATATTTCCCTCGCGTTTTTCAGTTCCCCTACAAGAGTACAGTAGAGAACAGATCAACACAAGAGCTTGGCTGGAGGTGAAAATGCAAGGAAAGAGGGGCAAAAAAAAGACAAATGAAAGTGAAAACAGGAAGACAAGAAACACAGTCTGTACAGTAAAATCACATAAAATGGAAACGACATATGCGACACTAGCACCCCCATATCCGACATACCCTGATTAACTAGCCTTGGAACGCTTATTCATCACATGTATACACGAATCCGAACGACACGTCTTGTGCTGACACAGCTAGGGGAAGCGTAGTGTCCCCAGTCGTAGCGCGCGGTCGACGCTACACGATCAGCTGAGAGAAAAAAAAAGAAAAGTAAGGGGGGAGGGGGCAGCGCACCACCTCCTGCGACTCTATTCAGTTTTCCCCGTCATCCCTAATACTGAGACGCGATATCTTAATCGCACAGCTGCGCACACAGCAAGAGAACGCGCCTAGACTTGTGCTAGGCGCGGTTCATTCCGTTAATTAAATTGGCCTCTTAATTGCGCAGCAGTGCCGCGCTCGACTTCTGCTAGGCGCGGTTCATTCCGTTAATTACGACAGAATTAAAGCGGCCTCCTAATTGCACGGCAGCACCGCGCTCGACTTTTGCTAGGCTCGGTTCATTCCGTTAAAACGGCCAGCGTCGCTCATGCACTCGCAAAATGCACCGCGGATAGCACCAAACTCTTACGGAGAAGCCACAACTACAGAAGAAAAATTTTCAACCAAGAAATGCACCGCGGATAGCACCAAACTCTTACGGAGAAGCCACAACTACAGCAGAAAAATTTTCAGCCAAGAAATGCACCGCAGATAGCACCAAACTTTTACGGAGAAGCCACAACTACAGGAGAAAAATTTTCCGCCAAGAAATACATTACGGATAGCACCAAACTCTTACGGAGAAGCCACAACTACAGGAGAAAACTTTTCCGCCAAATTTAGCTGCAGTCTGGCAACAACCACCCTTCCAGTCTTGCGACCACTTATGCAACGCTAGCAACGCCAAAAGGAACCTTGCGCTCGCGCGCTGCCGTGAGCATTGGCAGCTTGCGCTCGCTGGCTGAAGTTGCCGATAAGCTGCTGATCTTATCAGCACTCACTTTCTGCTGTTGCGCACGATCGGCGCTTGTCAAAAAAGTTGCGTCTTTTCTTATGCACTGCCTATCGCCGACGTCGTCCGAGGCGGCCGGGAAAACAGGCGGAGATGTTGGCGTTTCATCTGACGGATCGTGTTCCGTCACAGCGCCGTCCTGCATGAGGTGCGCGTCGGATATGCCCATGCCATTATCTGTTTTAGACGCGGAAGCATCTTATACTCGCGCCTTGTAGTGCGCCGTCCGCGCCGTCCGCACCGCTTCTCGAACATTCGACAGCTGACGCGCGCGCATGCGCCGTCGCGCCGTCGCCCACCATCTGTGCCACGCGCGCTTCTCCTTCGAGAACATTCGACAGCTGACAGCGCATGCGCCGTCGCCATCTGTGCCGCGCGCGCGCTTCTCCTTCGAGAACATTCAACAGCTGACAGTGCATGCGCCGTCGCGCTGTATATATACTCAAGGTCGGCGCTCGCTCGCTCAGTTGCCGCTCGTCGGTTGGTTTGTACGGCGCGTCGACGTCCAAGGTCGCGGTGAAATGAATTCCAGCGAATCCACAAACACAATGATCGACGTCCCTTCGACCAGCGCCGTCCTTTCGCATACGTGTGTACGTGTTCACTCATTTAACACCCCCTCCTACAACCACGTTAACCAATTTAGCCATCGACCCAAGTAAGTCGCAATTTAACACCCCATTTCACAACCACGTTAACCAATTTAGCCATCGACCCAAGTAAGTCGCACTTTAACACCCCGTAAACCAATTATATGCTCCGCAACCTCCTCAGTGTTCCCCCGAGGGAAGCTGCGGGTAATTTTTTGCCGTAGATTTCTTGCGCTTTTTTTTTTGAACTTGTGAGCGGTGCGGAACTGGCGATACTTCGGCATGATGAAAGGTTCAAACCAGGTTCAAAACGTGGCTGAGAGCGTAAGCCTAACGCACTGGCCCGGTGGCTGCGGCGCGCTTCGTCGGGCTGGTTCAGCGGCGTGCCTGAATGTGCAGACTTGAGAAACGGTTGCTCCAATTTCTCGCTAGCTCGCGCGGCTTCAGGAAGCCGACGAGTACAAAGTGACAAACACTCGCCGTTTCACCTGCGCTCCACTGCTGCACGCAACAGACAGCTCGGGAGGCCCGGCGAATTGGAAGTCGCGATAAATTAGTCACTTGTGCTCACCGCACCAATAGGCTCACGCAACAGGACTTTTTTTTACGAGGATTCACGGCGTGCATACTGAGTGGACAATAACAAGCGCGGCGGGATATGAAAGAAAAAGGGCGGTACTTTCGAATGCGACTAATATGGCTGCTGTACCCAGCGTAGAACGGCAACACCGCGACGCTAGAAAAGCCCGTTTTTCACGTGTCCATAGCCGAAAATTCAACTCACTAACGTCACATAAACTACTCTCATGGCTAAATTACCAATCTAGGACGCGTGAAAATTGGCGAGATTATGCAGCTATAGTGGGAGAATCCAAATATAGCATTGTAAAAAACTCGTGTTTTTTAGCGATTTTCGGTCTCAAAGATCCACTTCTCCCCTTGAGACGAGCAACATTGGAGTGTTTGGTTGATTTCCCACAGACTCAATGCAAAACAACTATCTGCTTAAGACGAATCGTGTAACAGGCCCCTTGTGTTAAGACGAACTCTCGCAGTGAGCAACGACGACAGGAATTCTGTGCAGCGGACATTTTAGTTTTGATAGTCTAGCGCAAGAAGCAAACATAAGAGGGCAATAAACATCCTGGCACAAAGACTCAAAGCAAACCGAAAGCAAATTGCAGTGTGGAGGGAGAAAGCGAGATAAGTAAAGAAAAGTGAACACATGAAGCTGGTATCTCCTTGAATCCTGTGGAGTAAAGACCGGCTTTATCAGCAAATAAAGCAACAAAAAGCGTTCATCTTTTTATATTTCCCTCGCGTTTTTCAGTTCCCCTACAAGAGTACAGTAGAGAACAGATCAACACAAGAGCTTGGCTGGAGGTGAAAATGCGAGGAAAGAGGGGCAAAAAAAAGACAAATGAAAGTGAAAACAGGAAGACAAGAAACACAGTCTGTACAGTAAAATCACATAAAATGGAAACGACATATGCGACACTAGCACCCCCATCAAAGGAGTTGGATGCATTGTCATAGGCGTCACAAAATGGCACCTGAGCGCATTGTCTCCCTTCCCAGTGAAATTCAGCAAAGTGTGATGTGTCATTTTCATTATTTAGGAGCACAATAAAAAAGGTTATTTTTCACACTAAATATAGCTGCGTCGTGTCTCTTTCTGTATGCCGAAGGCTCGTGATCGCGAGTAGCATAAACGGAGATCTTCAGCTACATGTAGTTCAGGAAAAGTTACTGCTGGCTGAAAATAAGAAAATATCCCAACCTCAAAGAAAAAGTTTGTCGAGGTATCGGTATGATATGGAAGCATATCCAAAAGTAATAGCAAAGGCACTTAAACGGCCTCTCGTAAGGTGAACAGCCAGAATAATAAATTTTCTATGCTTTGAAGAAAAATTGTGTTTGTCTCTTCCTTTTTGATCTTTTTCTAATAGTCAAAACAGGGTCGTGATACAGTTTTATTATTAAAATATGGTAGAAATTTATTCATGAGCATATTATGAGCTCGTGAAAACGAGTATTGTTAGACGAGTCTAAATACTCTACTTGTTAGTCTAAATACTTTACTTGAAAGCATAGTTTTTATCAAGCTGAGCTAAATAAATGCTTTTTCTTGTTCCTTTTCTCCCCATTATAAGTATACCTCATTCAGTGTTTTCAAGCAACATATTTGGGAGTACTTGGTATGTTAGCATTTGACTTTTGGGGGCACTTGTGAAAAGACAAATTACTTATAAGATGAACAAATGATTGTGATCCCTTCGAATTCATCTTGAAGGGAGTCTACTGTATATACCCTATAAGTTATACAAAGGGATGATTGCCACTGTAGCTCAGTAGTAGAGCATCGGACACAATACTCTAAGGTCGCAGGTTTGGATCCTGCTGGTGGCGTTATGGCTCCATCCACTTTTCTTTCTTCATATTTGCGCTACAAATACTTCTGATGACGTCCCCTATACTCTTAGCATCATTGTCTGTTAGTTCTTAATGAAGTGCACTGGGGCAAGGAAAACCACTGGTTGAGCTGCTGTACCAAAGCTGTGTCAAACAGCATTCCTGCATGGTACATATGGTGCTGCACTGGACAAAACCCGCACACTATGCCACGCCTCGGTGGTGATCAAGACATCAAAGACGGGAGCCGAGCCAGCACTGGACCAGGCATCTCCTAAAAGTCTCTACCCCTGTTCGGAAGTCGTGATATTACGGGACTACTGCGCCATTCTTGCTGTGGTGGACATCCGAACGGCACCCACACCACGGACTTATTCTCATGTCCTTTCATTTTGTGTTTGATTGTTCAAAAACGACTCCCTGTCCGTTTCCTGAGCTGCTGCACAATCACAGAAGTGCCCAAACTGTCCTAAACATCACACACACCACTAAAAAAAGGTAAGAAGAGGTATGCAGAGAAAAGAAAATGGTGCACATACAATAAAAACCATACAACAAAAAACACCACAGATGCCAAACAACGTGTGGTCTGTTTGTCCTCTGTAACCTGAACGCTAAGAACAGAATCCCCAAATAAACAGCTTACTTGGCTGAGTTCTCACTGATCCCCTACAGTGGCTACGATTCTCCCTAGTACGATGATTTTCAGAATAGTTGTGATCTCGGCTGCAAGCATCCTGGGACGTTGGCCTGGAATGAGGAGCGGAATGAGGCCTCGTTGAGGTGACAATGACATCTGCGTCGCTGTCACTTTCGCACGATGTCTTCGCAACCCTTCCGTAAGCTCCGCCCTGCTGACTGGCCTTAGCTGTCCCTTCAACACCTGAAACAATATGTACAAACTAGATGTAAGTGCCACTAGCAAAGGGATGCAAGCTCTCGCAGGAAGAAAATCAAGAAAACACGAATTCGAAGCTATATATACTTAGTCCAATTCAGGATTAACTATTACTTGGTATTATTGTCCTTCCCACCAAAGCAAGCATGCACATAAAGGACAAGGACAAAAGCATAAGCCAAAAAGCAGAGCAAGGACACTGTGACATGAAATTTCATCTGTTCCTGTAGTTAAACGCTGCGATTTAAACGCGACATCAGAAGTGCATTGGCTTCGCATTAATCACGGAAGCACTCACTGGGCGACAGCGTCGTGTGGCTGCTGCTTAGTTCAGCGCCACGCCTCTCTTCGTGTCTGCCACCGGACGCACCTTTTTTGCTGTCAGCGCTGCGCCAACGATCATCCACGTTCTGGCGTGAAGAAGAGGAAGCGGGCAAGGGACTGTGCGGGTACATCTTGCACAGCTTCTCTTTCTTGCAGTGGCTGCTCTCGCCATCGCTGAGCAGGCGCTTGGGGTGGCGTGCTTCGGCACTCTTGAGGCCTCCCACCGACGCAAGATGTGACGGGGCAACGTCCGGCGGTACCACGTTCGAAGAGTAGACACTTGTCGAGACGATGTCTGGTGGGACGATGTTGCCCGGATGCCAGTCCCGACTCGAAGGGGCGACGTTGGTGGCGGACAAAAAAGCTGTCACACTACCACTTCTCGGGGCAAGCCGCACGTCCATGCGCAGGTCGCTCAGGGAGAGGAGCGAGTGAGTGTTTGGTGTAGCAAAGGGGGAGAACGGAGGAGGAGAGTGAGGAGAGTACGGGGGAACTGCCGGTGGCGTTGCACAGCGATAGTTACAGCGGCTGCCACGGACACTTCCGTGGTCTAGACGACCGGATGCACTTTCGGCATCTTCGTCGGCAGAGGCAAAGAGGGGAGAGCCACATTCAATGGGCATCTCGGGAACTGCAACGGGGAGACAGAGACAAAACAGTGCCGTTTGAGAAGCGAGAAGGTATAGCCGCAGCAGCAAGGAAAGAAGAGTGCCCAACAAGACAAAGGTTCTCACGCTACCTCCGAGCTGAACACAACACATGCTGCCATTATCGCTTTGCAAGCATAAAAAGGAATGGCGTACAACTTCAAGATCGTAGTTATAATTCCACAAAAGGGTGCCTCTCAAATCTCCTCTTTGAACACGAGGGCAGTACTGTACCCTAAAAGCAAGTTTGGTTGTATATCTAAAAGTGATGTTGATCCCATTCGGAAAATATCTCGTTGCAATGCCATGCGAATACTGCGTCAGGAACCAAGCCAAAATAAATCTCCCAAATAAATTACTATAACGATGAAAAGGACTGAACAAAAATACTGCTCCAGCTTCTCCTCACTTTTGTAAAATAAATATATTAATACATAAACCACCACAGATTCTAAGTTCCAGTTTGAAATTATGTCTTTAATCTTTAAAGGGGTACTGACACGAAAACTTTAGTCTCGTGTTTTTCTGCAGCAATGTGTTTCAGGAGGCCTGTTAGTCACCACAGAACACATCGTTTGCTGCCGCAAGTGACATATAAGTAATTACCGGCCCCTCAATAACGATCAGTTTTAGTTTATGTTTAGTAGAGCTCCCAAAACTGGGTGCATTTGTCGCCACCTGGCACGTGCAGCTTTTGACCACAACAGCACACAGAACTTTGACACACTTCCGCATGGTCCATATGAAGAATAACTTTCATATAGGAAACAAGACTGCAATGTCGCTAAGCGTGCGCCGCATTCTAAGCATGCTTTCTAACTCTCTAAGCGTACGCCCCGGCCACGCACTCTCAACCAGCTACCGAAAAATATAGACTGCGAAAACAAATGCGGCAAAAGAAAAATGGCAGCTGTGACATCATCATAACTTGTTTTTTATTGACTGCAACGTGGTGACATGAGGAAAGTACGGGGTCCCTAAAGGGTCCCCTATGAGGTTGGCACGATGGAGTCGAGCGCTTACACAAACTTCAAAATTATATTTTAAATACCTTGCAAACTACATTTGCTGTTGATAATTTGCGGATGATATATGAATGTTCACGGGAATCGACCCCACAGGCTATCTTGTGTCAAACGTTTGTGTCAGTACCCCTTTAAGAACGTGCAGCAAATATTGATTACCAGGATCAACAAATTCCTATGTCTAGTGACAGTGGGCCACTACTTCAGTGCAAAGAGAGCCATACTATCAAGTGCCCTGTCATTAGGCAATTCTTCCGATGACTGTGTCACGGTGGCACTGAACGCAGTCTCGAAGATGGACGACAGTGAAGGGGGTGGGCTTTCTTCGGGAACAACTTCTTAGGCAACCTGTAAGAGAGCCACATAAAAGGGGGCCCAGAAACACCTTTATGTAAACAAATAGCAGAAGAACTTCTCTACTGGGCATCTTCCCATTAGAAACAATGCATGGAAGAATTGTCTCCCTCTCTTACCAGGAGACATTACTCAGTAATCACAGCAAACTCGCAAAACAGAAATTACGGGTCACAATGTCGCCTCCAAGTTCACACGCCAACTCACCTTGCGTCCCATATTTAGGCAGAGTCTGTCGGGGCTTACATAATTCTTTAACAGCAAAAAAGGCAATGCTATTTTCCTCCGAGACACTCCTATAATGCTCATGATGTTGGCCTTCAGATCGGAAGCCATAAGGGGGAAGGAGATTTCTTGATGTCATGATAGAGGCCCCAAATATCGCCTTGTGGCCCACAGATTCCTGACCCCTGTTTAAAACGGTTAGCTGCCTTAAAAGGATCCTGCAACACTTTTTTAGTAGCCATGAAATGGCCTTACGAGAGGAGCGTATTGCCTTACGAATAGACTGCCACAAGCATGTTTAGAATCTATCCAGTATGAGCGGAGTTACAAGATTTGTAGCACGATGCTATTGCTTCTCTCATTCCAATGCAAGCGCTGGAAGCTAAGCATGGAGGGATAGCATGAGGAAAGAAGGTACATCACGCATGCCTCGCAAACTTGAGCACATTTCTTTTTTTTCTTCTTCTTTGAACGCGCGTCCACGGCAACTTAGAGCGTGCCATGCTGGCCTATTCACGGTTCAAAGCACGAATACGACACGGATGGAGACAAGGTACACACACACACGAAGCACATCGTGTGTGTACCTTACCTTCATCCATGTTGTATTTGCGCCTTAACCCTCCAATATATTACACCAACAAGCCCAGTCTGCCATTCCTACATGCTATCCTACGACGCAATAATTTCTGAATATACACAGCACCATTTGTTGAGAAAAAGGAAGCGTTTTTAGCTGAATGAGGATTTATTGTAAATTCTAGGTTGCATGTTGCGTTATAATATTTGGCTCACATGTTTTCAAGAGCCTCAGCTGTAGTGTTTTTTGAAGACGCTAAAAATGTGTTGCAGGGCCCCTTTAAAGGAATACTGACACAAAGTTTTGTGGCCGAGATAAACTGTGGCATCGACTCCCTTACAAGCATACATCATCTTCAAATTATCAACAGCAAATATAGCTTAAAATGTATTTTACAGCAATTTTGAAGTCTGAATTTTGAAGGTATTGACAGCATCTAAAGGGACTCCTTGGAGACCCACTTACTTTCATCACGTCACCACGCTGCAGTCAATAGAACAAGTTTCGAGGACGTCATAGCTGCCATTTTTTTGCCACATTTACTTCGGAAGTCCTTACTTCTCGGCGGCTCTTCGCGTGTATTTGGCTGTGGTGCAAGCTTTGAAAAACTTGTGTTTGGAAACACTGCAGTCCCATTTTATGTCCGAAAGTAATTCTTGATGCAGACCGTGTGGAAGTGTGTCGTAGTTCTTTGTGCCGACTTTGTTGAGAGCTGTGCAAACTAGGTGGCGATAGTTGCGCCCTGTGGCTTCTCATTCATGGAGCTCTCTCAAACCGGAACAGCAACTGTTCGATAATGAGGGGCCTGTAATCAATTATTTATCATGTGCTGCAGCGAATGATGTGACTAACAGGCCCCCAGCAACAGAGAGCAGAAAAAAAGGAGTCCATAATTTTTGTGTCAGTACCCTTTAAGCTACCTGTATAGGTGGTGCCACATGATGGTTGAAAAATAAACCAGGTAAGCACATAACAAACAAACCAATTTTCCTTCACTGCTATATATTTTCAGCAGCATTGCAATTATATATGTGCTAGCATCAACACATTTTATAGTTAACCCCACGAGCAAGGCACAGGCCAAACATACAAAATCATCGCCTATGCAACCCTGTATCCCTGGAAACCAGTATCAGTGCTTCTGTAACTTATGACACTGTTCCCATGCTTATATCACAGAGTAGGAGTAATGTGGGAAGCAAAGTAGGAACTTAGAGGTCATCAATAATATTATATTTGTAAGTAACATGCACGTTTCCCAAGGCTTCAATTATCCATAAATGAAGGAAGTATGCAACCTAACAAATTTCAATGGATTCAAATGACCTCAACAACTTAAAAAAGCTGGCCTTTCAAGCATCAGAAAATGTTATCCAGTATAGCCTTCACTTAATATTTGCTATGTCAAAAAACTTAATACAACAATTCAAATTTTGACCTCTTTGATATGATCTTCAGCTCCTTAAATATTTTGATATATTGATAATTCTCCAAAAGCTCTTCAAAAACTCATTTTGTCATTTTATTATTTTTTGCTGAAAAGCAAATTATTATGTTGAAAATGTCGACATTATGAAACAAGAGAAGAGCGATGCTTGGAAAGTCATTATTTTGACAATTTTAATCCCTCTCACGACAATGGATCAACAATAAATGTGTCGCCTACAATGAATGCTAGGTTGAGAACACAGGCTGCTAATCACAAAATGTCGAACAGCAAATAAAAAAAGTCATTACCAGGTCACTGCTGCCATCTGCACAGAAATGCACTAATCTACAAACAAATGCATCTCGTTAAAGTGCTCATGGGGGGAGGGGAGAGCATGCAAACAAGCTGCATATGCACAAAATGGTCTGGTGATAGATTGGCAAAGACGAGCTGTGCTCCTACCAAATAGGTGAAGGGACAACGAACCTTCGACAGCGAAATTAAGTTTTCAAGCTAAACTGCAGACAGCAACTAGGGTATGGGACGTAGCAGAACACACACAGCACAGGACAAAAACTGTACCTCTATGTCATGTACTACATTTTCACTCTGCAGTTTCCCATTATAGACCAACTAGACCAGTAACAAATTCTTTCAAGAGTTTTCAAGTGACACTTGTGGGAATTGAGGCTAGCCCCGCTACCCTTGCGCGGGCTTTGCCGTCTTTTTTGCCGTTCTCATGTCCAGACATGTCACCCCTCCTTGCTGTCTGCCACGATGGGAGAGTGGAGTGACGTTTAACCCCCTCACCCAGTAGCAGATGTTGACTGTGGCGCCCCGCGCGGAGTCTCCCGAAAGGTTTTTGCACGCTGCGTCAAGAGCAGATAGATACTCTCCGGCACTGCAGACGGTGAGCCACGCAATCTTTTTCGTCCATCGACTCCAGTCGCTCGGGCCTCGTGGGACTTCGCTGACGGTGCCTCGAGCCCGAGGCAAACGCTCACTTTTTGTTGCCCCACTGCGTACGAACGGCCGAAGGGTGGTACGGTGTCCTACTGCGTGGCCAAGCTACGCCGACCCATCTCCCCCCGAAGCCAAGGCGAGCGCCTTTGCCCTCGCTCGAGCAACCGGGCCTTGGTCCCGGTGTCTTCGTGGATCACCTTAACCGCGAAGACGTGCTCGTGGCACCCTGTGTAGTACTTTTATGCCCGTGGCGTGGATAAGCCTATTTGCTTTCCCGCTGCGCCTTTGCAACGGGCTGTACTGCGTTTGGTGTTGCCATAGACATTAAAGTGTTGCGACTTTGAGCAGTATCGTGTTCTCGCCACGGTGATGGTTAACGCATGCCCTGCGGCTCGCTATGACCGGACCACGCTAGTGGCCGTACTCCTTCGAGATACGTGTCACTACACACTTTATCAATTCAAGTTGATTGTATGTTCTTCACTTTAATGTCCCTCGAGGTTTTTTAGCCGATACACACAATCTGTGATGGAATCTAAATTCTAGCCTTAATGACTAAAATAGTTGTTAAAGGTATTCGAACTTGACTTCAAAATAGTACTCGATGCTTGTATATACGAATTCGAGACAATACTCTCGGTGTTGTTTCCCTGGTGCGGAACTCTTCCGTGGCTCAATTATCCAGGGATTTTGTTCAGTGAAAATTTGTTGGAGTTTTATGTTTCATACAATAGACTGCAGAAAAAGGCTTATGCAGACTGACTGTCACTCACATTTATCCTGTTGTGAAACAGTGCAAGAGGTTGCCTTTAATTAATGTAAAGTTGATTGATTGATTTGTGGGGTTTAATGTCCCAAAACCACCACATGATTATGAGAGACGCCGTAGTGGAGGGCTCCGGAAATTTAGACCACCTGGGGTTCTTTAACGTGCACCCAAATCTGAGCACACAATTAATGTGAAGTTACAAAGGTTTGACAAACCAAGAAGCCCAAGAAGGTTTTAAAAACTCTTACTGATAAAAGTTATTTGATGTTGATTATGAGTTGTTTGGAAGGGATAATGACAAAAACAAAAAAGCCACATTGGTTGATAAACATTTTTAATTATATTCTTGACATGTCATTTTCTCTCTTAAAAACAGAATAAATTATATGTGGCCAGCAGCATTACAAATAGACTACATTTGGCTTTAAGGCTTGCTAATGTGATGATCTCACACTCCAATACAAAAGAAAAAAGAAATACCGCAAGAATTAATATGCCTAAATAAAATTATAATTCAGAGGTGCTTGAAAGGGACAGACAATGACTCCAAAAGGCAAAGCTGCTGCTGCTGAAAGTATTGCTACATAGCTAAATTCACACAACTATATCTCTCAAGACTGAAACACAATACTAGACCATTTTTCTGTAAGGGGTAAATGGCAACCACCTAACAAATTATACAATGTTTCCTAACTTTATGTGCATTATAAGATGAAAGCCTCTGCGAACAATCTCAGATTTATTTACCTTGTCCTGTGTGAGCAGATTATATTTTATGCCAAAACAAATGTATTATTTCACAGCCCATCTTCAGCTACGCCGTCAATCCCTTGGTAGTGCACTGAACCAATCACATAAAAGGAAATAGGTACAAAATGTTATGTTTTCATTTAGAAATTCAATTCACAGCCTGCCGAAGCCAAAGCAAAACATTTACGCTGTAGCTGTTGCATTAAGCGAGAACAGCCAACTGTGCCCTGAAAAGTGGAAACGCTCGGCTGAAGACAAACGATGAAAATGACTACCAATAGGCACCATTTGTGGTTGGCCAGTTTATGCAGTTTATCGTCCCTATGTGTCTCAATCGCTGGATGATTTCAAAGCCCCGGGGTCTCGACATGCACTGACATCACACTGTACATCAGCCTCTAGCTTAGACTCTCCCAAGACACGACTTCCGCAGCTGGGATTGAACTAGTGTTTTTCGTGTCCGTGGCCGTGAGGCATCAGTTTGCACCCAAAAAAGAAACACGTGAAGTTCAGAGTAGGTAGCACATTCAACAACTTTGTGTTGAAACATTAAAATTGCACCTTTTACTTTTTCAAGTTCAAGATCAGTCAGTTTGTGGTGAGCGTCTGAACACGTGCCTCCACACCACCATGTAACAAACTATGTGCTCTCAACTTTACTGTGTGTGCTATCTCTTACACTGTGCTTTTGTATACATGTAATACATCCTCCCTTGTACGATTTCTTCCTTCTCTCGTTCCTTCCCCCTCTCGTGGCAGCGGCCCGCACTCGCGTGCCGCCGCAGCTCGACAGACAGGGAATAAAGAACCATAAAACACGGACGTCTTGTTCCGCAGTCAGTCAATCCGCGGCATGCCCTTTACAATTGGTGACCCGGTTTTGTTAAACGCACCTAAGTAACGTAGAGCCGTGCCTCTCACGACTGACAAAGATGGTACACCATCGCACGGATCTTCCAAAATGAAGCATCAAGTTCATACACCCACCCCCAACAAAACAATGCCAGAGACTGATCCATCCAGTGAGGCTGTCTCCATTGTTACTTGCAGTCTTCTGCCATACTGGGAACGCAACCCTGCCGTGTGGTTTGTGCTAGTGGAATCTCAATTCCAGCGATCAAGAATCGCCACGCAACAGCGGCAATTTCACTACGTGGTCGGCGCACTCCCCTCAACAGCTGCAGAAGAGGTAGTCGACATAATTACCTTATTTCGCCACAGTACCCCGGCAAGACCATATGACCAGCTCAAGGCAGCCCTCCTACAAAGGACTTCTGCGCCGGAGAGAACCCAAATACCACAGCTACTCTACGCAGAGAAGGTCTCTCTTCGCTCTCTCCTCTCTATCTTTCATCTCCACCATCCCCCTCTTATACGCAGGGTAGCAAACCGGCTGCCGCTAGACTAGTTAACCTCCCTGCCGTTCTTTTCCTCTTAATTTCCTTCCTTCCATGACCAACGTCCAAGCCAGCTTTTGCAGCGAATGACGCAGCTTCTCGGCACTATTGCGACAACTATGGACACTGCAGCACTAAGTGAACTTTTTCTCCAGCAACTGCCGTCCCAGGTCCGAATGGTGCTTGCTACAGCCACGGCCATGGATTTTACATCACTGGCTGCGCTGGCCGATGGAGGTGGCGACACCAAGTTTCTCAGTCGCCTCCATCAGTAAACCCACGCAATCGACACCACTGACTCCTCCTGCCAGCCCTGCTCAACCACCTAACCCTACACTCACTACCACTGGCCCCTTCTTTTTTGACCGCCTTTGTGATTGGCTGGAACATTTCATCGTGGCAGCAACTTACTCGGAGACATCCGCACATCGTGAGCGCCAACGTCGTCGTTCTTCAACGCCTAATCCTCGGCGGCAAGGGTGAATCGGCTCCCCAGGTCCAAGAATGTGCTTTTACCATCGCTTTGGTGCAAATGCCCGCTGCTACCTTTTGCCTTGCATATGGTCGGAAAACTCAACGGCCGACCACTAGCGGCGACGAGCGATGAGCGCAAAGAAGAGTGTCGCTTTTCCTTCATTTTTGAACAAACTTCCAAACACAAGATTGTGATTGACACAGGAGCCCAAGTGAGTGTCCTGCCAG
The DNA here is from genome assembly GCA_013436015.1 of Rhipicephalus annulatus. Taxonomy (NCBI): domain Eukaryota; kingdom Metazoa; phylum Arthropoda; class Arachnida; order Ixodida; family Ixodidae; genus Rhipicephalus; species Rhipicephalus annulatus. The sequence goes on along the minus strand of WOVY01005258.1, from coordinate 63,924 downwards.
CCACAAAAGCAAAATGCACCTCCACTGTACTGCTTCACTTCAAAGCTGTGAACAGATCAAACATTCCCATGTACAAGCAACATTCTGTAAAACTCCGTCAACTTGGGGCTTTGAAGAATCTTCCGCTAGGTGTTTTAGGTCGCTGATGTTGGTTCTGCAGTAATTGGCGCTGACTTTCTAAACCAACATGCACTCCTCGTCGATGTCAAAAGAAAGCGCTTAACAGACTCCGCAACTAAACTCTCCATTCATAGACTCGCAGTGCGCGCAACTACAGATATGGCACTCTCATGCGCCACAGTTGCCAAAGAGCCATTTGCAGCCCTCATAGCAGAGTTTTCTCAGCTAATATCACCACCAAACTGGACTCAACCAGTGTGCCACGACATTCGGCATCACATTGTGACATTAGGACCACCTGTGTCTTTTCGACCGCGACGTCTAGCTCCAGACAAACTCAAAGTGGCCCGTTAAGAATTCAAACACATGCTGGAACTCGGCATCATCACACCCTCCTCTAGTAGCAGGTCATCTCCCATTCATCTCGTCCCCAAGAAGTCTGGGGATTGGAAGCCATGCGGTGATTACCGGTCTCTGAATACCGAGACCGTTCCAGACCGGTACCCCTGCCGAACATACAGGACTTCACTTCAGCTCTCCAAGGCACAACCATCTTCACAAAAACTTATCTTGTCCATGCCTATCAGCGAATTCCCGTAGCAGATGAATACATTCCAAAAACAGCAATCACAACACCATTCAGAGTATTTGAATTCAACAAAATGCCACTCCGACTTCGAAATGCTGCGCAGGCTTCCCAGCGTTTTTTTATTGATTCTGTTGTGCATAGATAGTTCCGGATTTCTATACCTTGACGACATCCTAGTCGCAAGTTTGTCGCCCGTAGAACACTTGCACCAACTGCGCCAACTCTTCCAATGCCTCTCTGCATGTGGCGTAATCATCAACACGGAAAAGAGCAGATTCGGACAGCAAGCCCTCGAATTCCTTGGTCATTACTTGGACACAAACGGCATCTGCCCGCTTCCTCACAAAGTGCAAGGCACCATCGAGCTTCCGAAACCATTGTCAACCACAAAGCTCCGCCAGTTTTTTGGGCTCGTAAACATTTACCACCGCTTTATCAGAAACTGCGCCACACTACTGGAACCCCTAGACCGTATGTTTTGCCGCAAGCACTCAGCAAAAAGCACTACGATGGGACACTGCTGCGGATGACACATTTAGTGCCATCAAGGGCACCTTGGCCAAAGCCACTCTACTCGCTTACCCACAACCAAATTACCCTCTAGCACTCATCACTGACGCTTACAACACAGCGATAGGAGCTGTTCTACAGCAGAAGGTCAACGGTGCATGGCAACCACTTGCGTTCTTCTCAAAACACATGATTCCTACTCAAATACGATACAGCGTTCTCGGTCTACTGCCATCTACTTGGCAGTATGTCAATTTCGCCACCTACTCGAAAGCAGAGCCTTCACAGTTTTCACAGATCACAAGCCGCTTACCTGTTCAATAGACCGTACTGCATCACTGTATACGCCACGGGAAATGAGACAACTCGCCTTAGTCTCACAATTCACGACAGATATCCGGCACATCAACGGAGGGACAACACTTGTTGTTGTTGTTGTTGTTGTTGTTGTTCTCCTATTGTTAGTGGTGCATACCCAATAAGGGCGATTGGCCAAGAATCGAGTGGTTTTAAAATTTACTCTTCAGATTTCGAATGATGGAGGTATAACAGAAAGATTACCGATAGCCTAGGCAAGTGTGGTGCTTAATGTAATGCATACAAATATTTACATAAACAAATTTATTCTTTAAATAGAGCAATAATCTGATTTTATACGTATAAAATTATGTGGACATGTTAGGATAATTAAATTGGTTAATTAGTCAACCTATTAGTTTCATCAATATAGTACCGGACAGCCGCGCATACTGTCCCATTAGAGAAACCAGAAATGGAAGCTCCAAAAGACAAAAGGACAGGGAGAGATAAGTCCATACCAATACCACGCAAAGGTATTTCTAATAGGGTTTTTCGTAATGTGTTAAACCGCCTGCAGGTCAAAAAGAAATGGTCTATTGTTTCCAGTTCATCACAGAATGCGCACAGTGGCGAAGGGGCCTGAGCAGACCTGTGTTTATAGAAATTTAGATTTGGTACCCGGCAACGCAGCCTTGTGATAGCTACTTCTTGATTTCGAGTGTGGCAAAAGTCTCTTCGCCAGGGATATAATAAATGGCGATATTCTGTAGAGTTTGTCAGTGCTGAACCTTTAAAGACTTGCATAAGTGTACGTCTACGGAATCGAGCAGCAGTCACATAAGCAGATGATGGACAGAGCGGTAGAATTGGTTCGCTGATTGACGACTTAGCTAAGAAATCGGCTATTTCATTCAGAAACAAACCTTTATGTCCAGGCACCCAAACTAACCGTACTTTTCTCAAATGCACAGGTACTAGTGCACGGAACGCCCTTGTTACGTGATTATCAGCACCAACAGAAAGTGCTGTACAAAGAGATAGGGAATCTGTTATTATGACAGCTGATGTAATTGCTGTATCTAACTTGCGTAAGGCGAGCACTACTGCCAGAAACTCAGCCACAAAAACGGGTATGAAATCGGCCAGTCGAAGGGAATAAATCCAATTTAAAATCGGGCTGAAAATACCAAGCCCTGACTTTTCGTCGTATTGCAATGCGTCTGTAGCAATAACAAAGTTCGTTGTAATACGGCGCAGGTGATCTTGTAGTAAACCAGTAAACCATCCAAAATATTATTGGGAAGTATTTTGGCATTATTAGGAAAAATGTCGTCGAATCGAATTTCCCCCAGGGCTGAATTATCACGACTCGGCATGATGTCGCATATACGTACGTTTAGAGGCTCCAGTAAATTTTGCACAAATATAATTTGTGGCGTGTGAAATTGCGGCCATCTAGCAGCAAAAAATGATTCCGGGGTGGAAATAAAGGCTGTTTCTGAATGTCGTAATGGTGATTCATAAATTCTTAATGTATGAACAGTCAGAAGGCGAATTCTACAAGAAAACGGAGGGACCCTCGATTCGAGATACAACACATTGTTGGCAACTGTTTTGGGAAGGCCAAGGCATAAGCGCAAAGCTTCTCTTTCCAGAAGAATTAGAGGCCGCAACTTGTAAGCTGGAACTCGAGAGAAAAGTACACAACCAAATTTCAAAATGGGACGAACATACATGCGATATATCATTAATAATGTGTCTCTTCTCATACCTATGCGGCAATGACTTAGCCTACGTAATATACCAATGGCCCGCACACCTTTTACGGCGATATATTCGATATGAGGTCGCCAGTTAAGCAATGTGTGATAAATTACTCCAAGGTATTTAACAGATTCCACCTGTGGTATATCCTCATGATGGTAAGACAGAGAGATGTTCACAGGGTATTGCAGCGGGAAAACAAGTAGGGCACATTTACTCGTATTAAGAAAAAGCTGTTGCCATCGAGCCAGCTCTCCAATATAATAAGGCAAGTCTGCAGCTGTTCATATAAGGTCTGATTGTTATCTGCCATTGAAAAAAGTGCGATATCGTCTGCATAAACATAAGTTGTTATATCTGGTTTACGTGGAATGGTGCTCATTAGTAAATTAAATAGCACCGGGGAAAGCACCGAGCCTTGCGGTACTCCCCTCGCTTGGGTATGAGGAGATGATGAAAACCCATCTTTAAAACATAAACATTCCTGTCTGCGAGAAAATTGTGAACCCACGCTACTATGTATGATGGAAAATCAAGGTATTCCAGTCGATCTATCAAAATACAGTGCTCCACGGTATCATATGCTTTAGCGATGTCTAAGGTAACTAAAGCAGCATATTTTTTATGTAGCCGAGCTAATTGAAGCCTACTTTCTAAGTCAACGTGGGCATTCCAAATTGAACAACCAGCCCTGAACCCAATTTGACAGGGACTTAGAATTGACCTCATGGTAACAAGTTCATTAATTCGTATATTGATGATTCTCTCAACCAAGTTCACTAAGTTTGATGTCAGTGCGATCGGCCTTATGTTATCCAACGTGTATGCATCATTTTCATTTTTTAGCAACAATAGAATTTTGGCAAGTTTCCATTCTGGAGGTATCCATGCGTTCTCTAAAGAATAATTCACTAGTTCTTGCAAAAGATTAGGCGATTCCTGGAGCAAACAATTCAACATAGAGTTCGTTATCCAATCTGGTCCGGGAGCCATCCTCAGTAAGCATAATAATACTGTCTGATTCAATTCAGCTAAAGAAACTTCTGGAAATTCATGCAAGTTTACCAGAATGGACCGAATAGCCAAAAAATTAGCAGTGAATCGGCGTTCTAAACCTTGCGCTATGTCTTCTAGAGAGGTGTTCATTTCTACTGGCGTCAAGACACATGACTGCAACGTTAAAGGTGCTGGCAGTACTTTTCTTGTTCGAAGATAAACGAACAAAACATGCTTATTTTTTATTTAGAAAGATAATCAAAATGTCAACTGTCGTATTCTTCTTTCGCGCGGTTCACTGTACGCTTAAATACGCCAGCAAGGAATTGATAGTCTTTCCAGTTTGTTGGGCTCTGATTAAGAAGAAGTTTTTTCCAAGCGGCTTTTCGTCTTCTATAATCGCGCGTACATTCATCGTTCCACCAACGAGGGGAGGATCGTTTATTGGATGGAATAGAAAGTTCGGAATTTTTCTAGATCCCTCCAGCATTGAACCAATCGTAGATGCAATCTCCTTAGTACTGGCATTTCCAAGCTTTGAAATGGCAGAACGGAGGCAGGCTTGAAATTTGCTACGATTGATGTATGTTCTTCTGCTGATGCACTTAGCCGCGTGGACGCTGTAAGGCGCAGTCGTTCGAAAACGTCAGTTTCGTCGTTTTATCCAATCGATTTACGTGAGCTGACAAGAGCACATGCAGACGACTCAGACCTATCTCACCTACGGGATACGCAAACATCACTGAAGCTGGATACAGCCTCTATTGAAAATATTCCAATCATTTGGGATACCTCTACAGGCAAGCAGAGACCATATTTGCCTATCGCTTATCGCAAGAAAATATCCGATTCTTTGCACAACCTTTCAAACACTGGAATTCGTGCAACTCAAAGGCTTATGAAATCGCGCTTTGTCCGGTGCCACATAAATGCTGACGTTCGAGACTGGGTATGTGCGTTCACACCATGTCAGCGTGCCAAAGTACATTGTTATCGGGCACCCCCCCCCCCTTCAGCGTTTTCTGCAGACTGATCAACGTTTCGCAGTGGTCCACATCGACATCGTTGGCCCCCTTGCCCCTTGTCAAGGTTACCGGTATATATTGACTTGTGTTGACCACTTCACTCGATGGCCTGAGGCTACGCCTATCCCCGATATCACAGTAGCTATAGTGGCCGATGCTTTCGTCTCTACTTGGGTGGCACAATTTGGCTGCCCCACAGCAATCGTCAGTGACCGCGGCCGCCAGTTCGAGTCATCGCTTTTCAAGAAACTTCTCAAGCTGCTGGGAGTGGCACAACTGCGAATTGCCTCTTACCATCCACAAATAAACAGGCTCATAGAACGTTTCCATCGTCACCATCGTCAGCGCTTACAGCACATGGTCCCACGGCCAAGTGGCTCGAGGCTCTCCCGTCGCTGGGAATCCGATCTGCGTTCAAGGAAGACCTGGCGTGTGCCAGTGCTGAGCTTGTTCATGGTGTCCCCTTCGTTTACCGGCAGATTTCTTTGATGCCACTAAACTCAACTAGACACCCCCACACCGAGCGAGTACTTGACAAACTGCGCGATATCTTCCGGAACCTTCGACCGCAGCCAACGCGAGCAAGCCACTCACGGACTGTTTACGAAAATCCAGACCTACGAAAATCCAGCTCGGCCTAGGCGAAGAAAAAAAACTATACCGAACGATCTTGCTAGGAAGCGCAGCCACTATTATAACGAACACACAACACAAGCGCTTGTGTTTTGTGTTCGTTATAATAGTGGCTGCGCTTTCTAGCAAGATGGATCCTTACCAACTGGCCCGATACAATTGTTTATTGATATACCGAACGGACGTCTTGTCTCGCAGTCAGTCAATTCGCCCCATGTCCACTATACATTTAAGGGTTTCACATGCCGGAACCATAATACGACTATAGGACTTGCGACAGTATGAGACTTGGGAATAATTTCAACCACATAAGGTTCTCTAACATGCACTTAGTCCATGCATAACTACTTCCAGCTCACTTCCGAGAAGAAAATGTGTGCACCACGAGTAAACCACACGCTTCCTTGCTCACAACAGTCTGATAATGTGGCTTAAACTTCAAGACAGTGGCCAGAAACACTGGCCACTCTTTTTGGGCACTTGCCTTTGGTTGGCCCTTGACATGGCCCGAAGAGTGGTTCCACTGGGTGCTCTGACTACCAGGAGAGAGACTTTGGTCCTCCACGGCCCGCATGGTCAAAAGTGAAGTTGTTTTCATAAAAACTGAAAGCTTAGATAACGGATTTCTGTGGCATTGCAACTAGTACTAACTCACCATGAAGGTAGTAAGAGGCCCACGTAATACTTTTTTTTCTTTGATGGGGGGAGGGTTAAGATGAAATGCAAAACAATACCAAGCAGGCACAGTATAAAAAGTGTAACGGACATGCAAGCTTTCTCTTAAAAAATTGTGCATGAGGGTTTCGCCCATGCCACTGTTCAGTATTTGCCAAAACTGGAATGGAACAAGCCAACTGATAAAATTGCAACACAGGATCTGCTATCACAATTTAAAATGTTCTTTAGATTGAAATCTTGTTGCTCTGAACGAGATTGAGGGTGTTGTTACTGTTTGACTAAGTGATTTGAAAATCGCTATAAAGCCTTTGTATTTTTGAAGTACATGAGTGAACGGACTTTTGTGCACAGTTCTCCCCCCCTCTTAGACTTTGTTTATTGTGCGCTTACACATGTACCGCATTGCAAAGATCGTTTAAGACTTCAACACTTGGAAATGCCCATAATATCCAGACGGTTCCAAATAACATATTGCATTACAATACATTTCTCACTGCCTGAAGGCCCATATTTACAATGCTACCTTAAGACTCCTTTCATTGTTTATGTGGTCTTGCCTTAAATTAACATGCTTCCTGAACAAATGAAGAGAGCATTCACAAATCAACCTCAAAGTTTGCTTTCGCCCTGCTTACCTTACTTGTGCCCCAAATGGTCACTATGGGCACAGAAACAGTAATAAGGGCAAAATATACACTACAATGATGACATGGGAACTTTCTCATCAAAAAAGTCAGAGGCTCGATAAGGAAGATGAGACATACAGATAAGATTGGTTTGCAAATAAAAGTTTTGAAGTACACACCTCTGCTTGGACGAACTAGCCGAAAACAAGCAGTGGTACACACACTATTGCTAAAATTATGGGAATAAACGCACATAAGAGATGGACAAATGCTCTTTATCATTACAAAAAACTTAATTATAAACGAACTAACGACCAAATGGATCAACTCCAGGGCGACCACGATACGGTGAGCCGAGACGCTATCGGCGCTCAATCGCATGCAGAAGAGGACGCTAGCTGGCAGGCAGCGAAATCCACCAAAAAACGCAAGCAAGAGGCACTGGAACGGAGGCGCGGCAGCGCAGGGCTCCAGGACCAAGTTAAGACAGGCACGCCAACATTCAAGAAATCGCCAAAGCTACCACCGTTGCCGAAGGACGATTAAAGGATCGTCATTCGTCCAAACCAGGGCCTCCCGCTGAGAAACATTCTGACTCCTACGCTTGCGCAAGCAATCATCGAGGCATGCCAAGCGGGCATCAGAGATGACCATTTCATCCTTAGAATCAACCCAGCGTCAAACATAGCGATTCTGTCGACCAAATATGAGGAAGTGGCGGACAAAGTGCGTCTGATACGCGCCCTTGTGCTTAACGGCAGGGCTCACGCTGTCCGTGCCTACGCCGCAAATGGAGACGATACTCTGTGAGGGGTGATTCACGGCGTACCGATGAACACCTCAACCGAAACTCTCATGGCGCACCTACGTGTCAGAACGCACGGTGTGGAGATCATCACTGCCAGAATGATAGGCACAACGAAAAGCGCAGCCATTACATTTTTCGGTCCAACGCTACCTCGTACCGTCTACTATTACGGGGGTGAACTCCGCTGCTACCCCTTCCGACCTACGATTCAAGTCTGCAAGGTCTGCCGAGAAAAAGGACACCGCGCGGACGTTTGCCCGCATCCGGATCGCCCCATTTGCCGGCTGTGCGGACTGACTAATCCAACGGATGGACATCCGTGTTCTATTAGTTGCGCCTCGTGCGGGGAGGCTCACCCCACATGAGATCCAACTTGCAAAAAAAGACTTAAGCCGCCGAAGCCTAAACAGCCGCAAGTACAAGCAGGCTACAGTGATAAGCTTCAACAGGGCACTAGCAACGACCCACCGAGGACCAAGAATCTCCGCTGGTTCTCCTCCAAAGAGGAAGAAAACGCCTACAAGTCAGCCGATGACAAGAACAGTTCCCGGTCGCATTCACGGTCGCCGGGCAGAAAGCCGCACTCGCCATCCAAGAAGAGCGTGCCAGCACCGACTCAGCAGAACCTCCACCGCGGTCCTCCAGGAGGGGTAGCCAAAGGCAACGGCGGGGATCAAGGATGCACCCAACAGGCATCATCACTTCCGGTAAGCTGGGCGGAAGCCGTGGCTCCCAAGTCTGCATGTACTCCCCCCATCACACAAAACGTACACTATCAAGCAGTAATCGCTGAAAACAAACAGCTTAAGCAACGCCTTGACAAATACGAGAACAAAATAATGTGGCTCAAAAAACAGCTGGCCCAATTAATGGGAGCCACCCCGAAAACTACAGTTCAGGCCTCTCAAAATCTAACTAGCCACCCAAGCGAAAAGCTACGGGACAATGGGCACATCCAACCGCAATCGACACCATCACGAGATCCTGTAGCCAATATAGGAACGGAACAAACAGCGACAAACCTCACTTTACAACAACAACTGCAGCTAATGCAACAACACATACTGCAGCAAACAGAAGCCCAAATGAAACAGTTCTTTGTCGAATTTCAAGACCTGAAGCGATACGTTCATGAAAGCCTCGACAAAGAAACGAAGCGTCGACGTAAGCAGAGCCAACCGCGGTCCCAGAAGTCCGACGCCAAAAGCATGCTTACCTCGGACGCTGAAAGCACACCCACCTCCTCGCATCATGGCAATTAACCGACGCATAGCAAACGAGAATCTCACTATATGGTCCTGGAACTGTCGTTCCCTGCACAACAAGCACGCTACACTCACTCTATACATAAAGGCGGCGCTGGTTCCTCCTGACGTGATCTGCTTGCAAGAGGTGGGAGCCAGGCCTAAAACAGTTTCTGGCTACAAACCGTACATGGATCTAAATACACCTAAGATTGCGACCCTCGTCCGGAAAGAATTGGCAGCTACATACATAACGGCACCGAACGAAGAGACGCAACACCTTATCGTAACGATCTGGCCAGCGAAGAAAGGACGCCCGAGGCAGGTTATATGTAACATATACAGTCCCCCACAAGACAGAAAAGCAGAATTCAGCAATATCTTCCACTATTTGAACAACAAGCTTCAACCACGCGACCGCTTGATCATCACTGGGGACTTCAACTCTTGGCACACCAAATGGTGTTATAGCGCAGACAGACCCAAAGGTACGCGACTTTTAGAAGCGATACAGCGCTACGACTACACACTCCTCACGACACCGGGCATACCGACTCGTATAGGAAACAGTGTCAACAGGGACACCACTCCCGACCTTACCATAACCAACAATGCCGCGACCATGCGCTGGAGTGTGCTGGACGACAATCTGGGCAGCGATCACAATATTGTGCAAATAACATATGAAACAGCTCGACTGCGACTCCCGCTCGGAAAAGCCAGACTGACTAACTGGACTAAATATAGAGAGCAACAGGAAGTAGACGGGCCCAAGCCAACAACTATAGCCCAATGGACACCGTACATTAAGGGTCTCTATGACAAGAACACCAAAATATATCAAACAACTACTGACGCACATGCCATTGACACCCACTTGACACATCTTTGGGAAGCTCGTCGAGGCCTCACGAAACGGTGGCACCGACAAAAGCTAAATAAGAAACTCAGACTCCGTATAGCGAAAATCACGGAGGAAGTAAACGCGTACTCAAAGGAACTTTACAACAACAACTGGCGCACCTTCTGCGATTTCCTAAAAGGCACATTAAGCACGAAAAAGACGTGGAACATCCTACGGAGTCTTTTGGATCCCTCTGCAACAAGAACCGAAGCAAACGCTACCCTTCAACGGCTAGCTGGGGAATTTCAAGGTGATCCGGATCAGTTAATAGAAGAGCTGAAACAACGCTACACAGGAGAACGCAAGCAAAACGTTAGCCCAACACCCTGCCAAGAATACAATGGAGAACCCAACACTGAGCTCGACGCCCCCATAACCTTTGCTGAGGTTTATGCAGCGGCTCAAAGCTTCAAAAGAAATACAGCGCCCGGATTGGATGGCATTACAAATGCCATGGTACGGAACCTCAGCGATGAAGCATTACAAGCCATCACAGGCCACTTTAATCAGGAAGTCTGGACACCGAGTGGAAAGATACCTGCAGAATGGACACTGGCACAGGTTGTACTTATACCTAAACCAGGCAAACGGCGAAGCCTTGATCAGCTACGACCAATTTCTTTAACGTCATGCATTGGCAAGCTCTTCGAAAAAGTTATACTCACTCGCCTTGAGCAATACACTGAAGAACGGGGGCTTCTACCAACATCTATGTACGGATTTAGGCGAGGAGTGTCTACCCAGGATATCTTCTTACTGCTCAAAGAGGAAGTGCTTAACCCAGCGCCAGGTAGTCTCAACAATCTACTCGTTGCACTCGACATCGAAAAAGCATTTGATAATATTGCGCACTCTACCATACTAGACGGTCTTGCAGCCATAGGATGCGGACAACGCATATTCAACTATGCCTCTGATTTTCTTGGAAATCGCAAGGCGCAGATTGGCAAATCATCACCATACGACCTCCCACTGAAAGGCACACCTCAGGGCTCTATCTTGTCTCCATTTTTATTCAATATCGGCCTCCGGAAACTAGTCCTCCAGCTGGAGACTGTACCAAACCTGGGCTGTGCCTTTTATGCGGACGATATTACGCTATGGGCAACAAAGGGCTCCTATGGAGAACGACAAGATGTACTGCAAACCGCTATAGACATGATTCAAGGCTACCTCACTGCTGCAGGCATGTCGTGCGCACCTAGCAAATTGGAATATTTGCAAATAAGACCCCCACGCACTCGGTCCAACCGTGCACCCGCGCTGCAGCTAGAAATTGCCGGACAGATCATCAACAGGACCCCAGTAGCTCGAATATTAGGCATGCACGTGCAAGAAAACAACAGCGTAAAGACTGCAATAGGCAAACTCAAACACACCGTAAAGAGTATTGCATCCCTTATAGCTAGAATTGCGCGAAGTAATGATGGGATGACAGAGGCCGACACGGTACGCCTTGTACAGGCCTTCGTTCTCAGCCGAGTCACGTTCGCTCTTCCCTTTCAATCAACACGCAAGCCCGAAATAGAGCAGATTGACAGACTCATCAGAATAGCGTACAAAGCAGCATTGCGACTTCCGAACAGCACAAGCACAGAAAAACTCATGGGACTCGGCATGCATAATACGTATGAAGAATTGGCCGCCGCCACGCTAATCGCAGAGCGAGAACGACTCACCACTACGCTCCAGGGAAGAACACTGCTACAGAGGCTGGGATACCCTCTCACCCCTCAATACTGTGGCGATGAGACAGTCATTGTACCCAAGCAAATACGTGATCAAATAATCGTGGAACCAGTTCCAAAAAACATGCACCCGCTCTACAACAAAAAGCGCCGTCAAGCGCGAGCACGAAAACTCCTGCAGAGAAGTAGCGATCCAGACGCTTACTTTACCGACGTCAGTCTTTATCCCGCGCCACCACAAGGCTCCAGAAAACAAGCATATGCATTGGCAGTGACTAACCAAAGCAAAGTCGTGGCCTGCGCGTCCCTACGCACCAGATCAAGTGCCACCGCAGAGGCAGCAGCCATAGCCTTGGCAATCAGAGAAGCCGAAAGAAGGGGGCGCTCAGCGTATATTTTGACAGACTCACAAGCTGCATGTCGCTTATACCTTAGAGGCACACTTCCAAGGTGCGTCACTGATATTTTGGGGTCCATGTTGATGGAGGCACATGGCGTCACTTGGTGCCCAGGGCATGACGGCCTGGGGGGAACGAGGAGGCAAACTGCGTAGCTCGCGGACTTACTGGCCGAGACGCAGGACTCTCCTCAGGACACCTCACAGGGCATCATGAAGAGCAAAGTGTAACAAGCAGGCAGATATTGGAAAACCAACGCCTTACAAGACGCACGTACGCCCCTCCACATCCGAACTTAAGCAGCCAACAAGCCCGAGATTGGCGCCGCCTCCAAACGAACACATACCCCCACATATCAAAACTACACGCAATTTTTCCACAGATATACACAACAGGGGTATGCCCATGGTGTAGTAACCACACAGCCACACTTACACACATAACCTACCAATGTACCGAGCGGCCAGCCAATGCAGTATCTAGGTTGGTGCGCTCACTACAAACACTCACAACGTGGTCTTGGGAGGCACGGCTTTCCGAGCTGGCACTGGGGAGCCAACTGGTGACCCTAGACCAGGCCCGGCGAGCCGCTGTGGCCAGTGGGGCTCTAAGGAGTGCTCCACCCGGGATTAGTCACGTAATTTTAATTCTTCAATAAAGTTTATTCTCTCTCATAAAAACTGAAAGCTTAGATAACGGATTTCTGTGGCTTTGCAACTAGTACTAACTCACCATGAAGGTAGTAAGAGGCCCACGTAATACTTTTTTTTCTTTGATGGGGGGAGGGTTAAGATGAAATGCAAAACAATACCAAGCAGGCACAGTATAAAAAGTGTAACGGACATGCAAGCTTTCTCTTAAAAAATTGTGCATGAGGGTTTCGCCCATGCCACTGTTCAGTATTAGCCAAAACTGGAATGGAACAAGCCAGCTGATAAAATTGCAACACAGGATCTGCTATCACAATTTAAAATGTTCCTTAGATTGAAATCCTGTTGCTCTGAACGAGATTGAGGGTGTTGTTACTGTTTGACTAAGTGATTTGAAAATCGCTATAAAGCCTTTGTATTTTTGAAGTACATGAGTGAACGGACTTTTTTGCACAGTTCTCCCCCCCCCCTCTTAGACTTTGTTTATTGTGCGCTTACACATGTACCGCATTGCAAAGATCGTTTAGGACTTCAACACTTGGAAATGCCCATAATATCCAGACGGTTCCAAATAACATATTGCATTACAATACCTTTCTCACTGCCTTAAGGCCCATATTTACAATGCTACCTTAAGACTCCTTTCATTGTTTATGTGGTCTTGCCTTAAATTAACATGCTTCCTGAACAAATGAAGAGAGCATTCACAAATCAACCTCAAAGTTTGCTTTCGCCCTGCTTACCTTACTTGTGCCCCAAATGGTCACTATGGGCACAGAAACAGTATTAAGGGCAAAATATACACTACAATGATGACATGAGAACTTTCTCATCAAAAAAGTCAGAGGCTCGATAAGGAAGATGAGACATACAGATAAGATTAGTTTGCAAATAAAAGTTTTGAAGTACACACCTCTGCTTGGACGAACTAGCCGAAAAAAAGCAGTGGTACACACACTATTGCTAAAATTATGGAAATAAACGCACATAAGAGATGGACAAATGCTCTTTATTATTACAAAAAACTTACTTACAATTCGAACTAACGAGCTCAGCTTGTCGCTTACATATTGACACACAGATGGGTGGTGAGGCGATATATACAGCAGATAGAAACACTAAACTCTTATATGCTTAATCGATGTTCTCCTGCTATTGCAGCCATATCCTTAAAAAACAAGATGAAAAAATTGTTAAATCCCGCTCATAACACTATTTCATTTCACTACCGCCCAGGTAGCACAATACAATAAAGTAATATTGTATTTTTGTTGTGAATGTTGAAGAAACGTTTTGTGTTTTCAAAACAACATTGTCTGAACATTTTACATGAAACATATAATGTTCTTTGAACGTAAAATTTTAAATATATATTAGAAATACACTGTTAAAATACCGTTGAATGTGGAACATTAGTGCAACATTCAAATTAAACATTGAACATTGAATGTTCTATTTCAAGCATTAATGAAATCTTAAAATTGCACAAAAATCAACATGACAGGTAAACATTCTAGCAATGTTCATGTAATATTTTACCACCATTATTTGCCGAAAATGCCCATTAACAAGAAATTTACTGCAGATAAATATTTCATGATGTACAGAGAAAACATACAGAGAAAACATTATTTCATTTAAGAAATGAAATTGGTTTTTCCTAAGAGACACCAGATAATGATAGTTACAAAAACATATAGTGCAGTCAATCCACGGCTATTCTTCAATTGATATAGCAACTATTCTATGCATGCTTATGAACTGGTTTTACTGCTTGAGATGTCATGCACAGCTGTCTTTCGGTCATTTATTTGTAGTAGCTTTCAAGTTTCTCACACATCACTGCGGCATGTACTTTATTAGCCAAACTACCATGGACGTCGGCATGAATGAGTTAAGTCTTGGCAGGGGTGGGGGGGGGTCGCATTGCAGTGGGAGAGTGCTGGTGTGGCTTGGGCAAATGATGCTTTATATTTGCATGCTTCTGCTGATTTCCAAGAACACTGGTGACTCACAAAAGGTTGTCAAAACAGTAATGCAATTTCTTTTTTGAGGTCCCAATGCTTTACATGCGGGAGTGAGCCAAACGATTATTGTAAATAAAACAAAGATGCTAAGGCTTCGCTAAAGCTATCCAAGTTTGAATGATGGTGATGCTCTTGGAAAGACCGTTCCAGTCCTGGGTGGTCTAGCAAAGGAGTGACAGTGGGTCATGGTGCAGACAAGAGGTAGGTCGACAGCCTTCTGGTATTGTGTGTGGGCTGAAGTACGATGAGCAGTTTGGAAGTTATATTTAAATGTATGCATACGGTACTACAAGTACATTCTAGTGATTGTGCACTGCAGTTTACTTTATGTACACCAGGGTTAGTCCTTATCTAAGCAACACTAGCTGGTACAGTACGAGTAACAGTAGAGTAATTGGAACAGATTAATATAACTTCATGGTTTAGGTCAAGTTCCATAGACTTTATTTGGGCTGTGTTCAAACTGCAGATGATTAATTTTGGGCCAATTCATGTTTTGTAAGCTCAGAAATTTGACTCATGGAGGGGCAAAATGCAAGTTATAATGAAAATAGCCAGAAGCTTTGTAAGTATTGTTAACTATCTTACTTCAGAAGACGTTTAGGTTCTGGTAATTCTTCAAAAACAAGAGAACGCCTTCTGCCTTCTATGCAGGGGCCGCTTCTACTTGGGCCCGTCTCCAAGAAGTCGACCCCGAGATAGATTTAGTTTCGATTGAACTCCACGAGTTAGTCGATAGACTCGCTCCGGAGTTACCTGAACGCTGTAGAGAATATGATCTGTCCCAACACAGTCCTAACTGGCTGTTAATTACTGCCAGTTTCCTGGATGCCAAGTGCGCTACATTCATGTATCGCCCGGCCAGAGGGTGCCTGCCTCTAAAGTTCAGGCCCTTCACGAGAATTCCTCAACGAGGAGCGTGCCCGTTTTTTGGCACTATGGAGGACCTGGTTCACGTGTTCTCCCAGTGCGCACTACCAGCTGCCCTCCATCGAAGGATAGCTAGCTTATTTGGCCCCCCAGGTGTTCCTTTCAACACCGTTCGTTTTCTTCATCCCTTGTCGGGACAAGCGGCTAAGCAATACGCGCTTCTGCTTGTTGACTGCTCCTACCAAGTGTGGGTGGCACGGTGCTGTGCCGTATTTGACGGAAAGCGACCCGGGCTTCACGAAGTGCTTGCGAAAGTACGGAACGAGGTCTGGTTCGTTCTCCACAGAGAGTGGCAGCGCCTAGCTGCAAAGAAGTTTTATGAGATGTGGCACCATCCGGCAGTGATTTTCAGTGAGGCAGGAGGGCAGATAACTGTCAACTTTTAATGATGGCTTTCTCTAAGGCTTCACGACTAGGCCTAGTGAGCCGGTCATCCCCGAGTTTGGTCTGTATGGTCTTTCACCCGAGCTTTGCATGTGCTGAGGTGATCCTGTCGCCTTGTCGGGCTTTACCCGCAAGGTCCGTGTTGGCCCCTTCTGCAGGCTCGGCGACTCTAGTCGTCGAGGCGGGAGGTGGCTTCCTTCCCCGAGAAGGACTAAGCCGGCTTTTGGCCGTGCCGGTTTCTGTGGGTACGTTTGGTTTGCGTGCCGCGGCATTGGCCTCTGCACCAATTAGTGGTCCCTGACGGATTGTGTCTCACTGGGCCCTTGTGGTGAGGAGACGGGCCGTGACCGCAAAGCGCCTCGCGCCGAGCGATAGCCCATCCGTCCTGAGGGGGTGTCGTCGCAGGCTCTCAGCCGCGCGACAGTGTGAGGGCACGGGCACTTTGGTTGTGGTGACTGAAGTTACCGCGACCGAGGGCAGTCCCGCTGCCACATTTTTGGGTACGTCCGCTTTGCGTGCGGTGTCGAGATCCACCGTGCCGAAGGGTAGCCCCTGTGTCAAGTCTCGCTGGGCCCTAGCGGTCAGGAGACGGGCCATGACCACAGCGCACCCCACGCGCTGCGATAGCCCACCTTGCCAGGGTACGTTCACTTTGCGCGTTGCGACCGAAGTTGCTTCGGCGAAGGGTAGTCCCTTTGTCGGGCTTCCCTGGCTTGTACGCCGGGAAGCAGGCCGCGTCTGTTTGGCACCTGGTGCCAAACGGTGGCCCCCTTGCCAGGGCATGGCCGTCTGCCCGAAACAAAACTTCCCACTCACACGACCCTGGGGGGGGGGAGGCAGGGCCGGGACAGACGTAGGATGATGATGGTTTGACGAGTTAAGTGTGACTCTGGGACAAAGCACTTCGGTGCCGCGTCTCCTTCCTATCTGACAACGGCACCGTGTACTCGCTATAAGTGCTAGCAATTTGGCTTATTTTAACTCGATGGCTAGAGTATCCTCAGTGCGGATACCGTGAGTTCTTGCGAAGGTGGACCTTACAAGGCGGCCGATCCATGCTGTCCCAGATTTCGCGCCTTTGTGCCATGCTATTTGTATAGTGGCTAGCCACTATAATATTTGCGCTTAAAACTTTCACTTAAAAGTCAAAGTGGTGGCTCTGATCAGCCTCGGCTTTGCTCGCCGTGAAGGTAACATGATGCGCCAGCATGTGCGCCGGGGCAGCTTATCTCCGCTAGGAGGGCAGTGGTGGCAGCGTTGTTCATGGCCACGCGGACGCATGGCCCCATCGCCCCAGCGATCTTGCGACGCACCTGTTTGGGGTTTCGCGCATGCGCAACACCACCCCAACGTCCTGGGTACGCAAGTCGCTTGGGTACCCAGCAGTGAAACTCCCTATTAGGCCAATTTTCCTTCTCTTCTAACTGCCACCACCACCACGCAGTGCCGGCACTCGACGCAAGCTGTGCCTGTGGGCCGCGCTGTTGGCCATGCCACCACTTCTCTTCCTGGACGACCCGTACACGGGAGTGGACGCCATGTCACGCGACAGGATCAGCAGCGCCCTCTTGCGCATCAGACAGGCCACGCGAACGGCCGTCATAGTGGCCTCTCACGAGTGAGTAGGATTAGTAAAAGTGGTGGAACGACTGTCTGCTCGTACGGCACGTAAAGATGCTGCTCCGGTGAGCAGCATCGTACAAATGAATTCTTCCAAGAGCGGTAAAAGCTGTCACACGATGGACGAAATCTTAATTCGACTCCGGGTACGCGTACTACGTCAACATAGTTATAACATGAAAATCATGACATGTATGTAATAAATGTCATCATTTACATGTCATGGTCTTGCTGCTCGTGCAGTGGTTTCATTCACATGATATGTTGCAAAACTGGTATGGTATGACATGACTGCATAGGGAACACAATCAACTTACCCTAACATGAAAATCATGACATGCGTGTCATGTAACAACGTGACTACATGCCACGCTCATGATGCGCTGGCGGCCGTTTCGCTAGCTTCACTTATACAAAATTCGGTATTACGGACGTGAATGGATGACGAAGGTATGATACCGGTGCAAACATGATTAACATGAGGTGCATGTCATGTAACATGACTACCTGCCATGCACATGATGCGCTAGAGGCCTTTTCGCTAGCTTCTCATGAACCAAATTCGGTATCAAGGAACATGAATAGATGACGAAGGTATGTGACGGTGCAAACATGATAATCATGAGATGCGTGTCATGAAAAACATGACTTCGTGCTACGCTCATGATGCGCTCGCCGCGGTTTAGCTAACTTCACATGTACCATATTCGGTATTACGTTACGCGGATGGGCGACATAGGTAAATGACACGTCCAAACGTGATGATCATGACATGCATGTCATGTAACAACATGACAACGTCCCACACTTATGATGCGCTCACGGCCGTTTTGCTACCTTGACATATGCCAAAATTTGGTATTACGGCAGGTGAATGGATGACGAAGGTATGTTACTGGTGTAAACATGATAATCGTGACATGCGTGTCATGTAGCAACATTATTACACGCCGCATTCAAGGCGCCAATACACTTCGATGTGAACTGGCGCGCGTGCGCGCCGGCATTCGTTTTATGGCGTCACGCCGGCGACGCCAGGTCAGGCACTGATATTTCTCTAGTGGAGATCAGTGGTGCTGCCCACTGGTCTTCATTGAGGATCTGCATGCCATATACTCGCAGGCGCTCGCCGCGCTGCGTTGCTTTGACGCATGCGCGTTTGAGCGCACGCGGTGTCCCTCCGTCACGAAGAGAGGCAGACGCGGTGCTGTCTAAGTAACGTCTTGTGCGCGAAATGCAACATGTCGAATTTTGCGCCTTTCGTCGCTGGGCCGCTCCGACGAACGCTGGTCGCACCGGTCGCGCCTGGCGTCACATTATAGAGTGCCCGCGTCATGCTAGCGTGGCATCGCTGCGCCCACCGTATGCGTGCGTCAACGTTGCGTCGGAATATATTGGGCCCCTCGTGATGCGCTCTCCGCCGTTGCGCTAGCTCCACATAAACAAAATTTGGTATTACGGGAAGTGAATAGAAGACGAAGGTAAATGACACGTCCAAACACGATAATCATAATATGCGTTTCATGTAAAGCACTACTACATGCTACGTTCTCGTGGCCGTTTCACTAGTTCCAAATATATCAAATTATTTATTACGTGACGTGAATGAACGATTAATGTAAATGATACGTCCAAATACGATAATCATGATGTGAATTTCATGCAAAACGTACTTGACTACATGCTACGCTCATAGCACGTGCACGGCCGTTTCGCTATAGCTCCATATATACCAAAGTTGGTATCAGGTGACGGTAATAGATGGTGAATGTAAATGAAATGTCCAAACATGATAATCATCACATGGAATTCGTGTACGGCATAATTACCTCCGCCTTTTAACGTTGCGCTCATATTAAAGTGGCCCGTCACCCTTCCACATTCATGCTTCGCATATCATCGATTCCCACTGTACGTGGGATCTGCCCATTTTTCTTCCACGAAAGAAAAAAGTTGCTTCATCGTTAATTTTCACCATCACAGTGAACGCAAGTCCGGAGCGTAATTTGAGACAGTCGCCGCCGCCGCGTTTTGCAGGCACTGAAGCAGAGAGGGCTACAATGTAACCAGAGACCCACCCGAAATTCCGCTACATCCCCGGCTGCACGGGGATCTTTGACCGCTCGGAGACCCGATCCCCGCCTCCCCCGAGGAGCCGTGAGGAGGGCGCATGGACACACTAACCCGTGACGTTGGTGTCACGTGATGCGCCATCCTCATCTCTTCTCTGGGGATTTCTCCCTCGAGTGAATCCCGCTTGGATTCACACGAGGGAGAACTCCCCGGAGGAGAGAAAAGGGGGATTCACAGAGGCTCGGTGAGAACGAGCTTTGCAGAAGAGGCGGAGGAAGCAGCTATTGCAATGGCCATAGCATCCACCTCGACTTCACTAATATTTAGCGACTCGCAGACGGCTGTGAGAAACTTTGCACGAGGGCGAATATCCCAAATAGCTTTAGGAATATTGGCTGGATGCAAAGACCAACGAACAATAGATATAGTCTGGGCACCCGCTCTCTCCTCCTTACCCGGCAATGAGGCTGCACACCAGGCAGCTTGAGGACTTACAGACCGAGCCTCTGGATTGCCCTGGCCAAACGGGGAGGACGATGAGAGACTTGAGCGAATGACCACACACAGAGATATTACGCAGTATTACTGGCTAAGCAGGAAAATTTATCCTCCCACACACTCGTCATTGAACAAAGGACAGGTGGTGGCGTAGCGCCTACTCCAGACCTACATGTTTCCTAGTCCGGTAAAAATGAACTGCTGCGTGCCAGAACTTCATTCGGACAAGTGTAATTTACCACAACAGGGCGGACTTAAGCCACACTTTATGGGCATGCCAGCAGGCCCCCGTTAGAGGCGAATTTCCAGACGGGAGTGGATGGGATACCGCGATCCTCAGATCTGACTCTCAATTACAAGCCCTAATAATACGGCAGGCCGAAGACGCCACCAGGGCCCATCTGATCATGGCCGTCGTCTAGGTTTGGTCCTCCCTTCTCTTCTCACACCTGAAAGGGGAGGAGGACCTTTCTGCTAATTAAATAAAGTTGTTCATCATCGTCATCATCATCGTGGAACAATATTCTTGGTTGTGGGAGATCTCGTCTAACAATAACAGTAATACTAATCTGAAGAATGGTGTGTGGGAGACGATAGCCAAACAGATGATGGAGCGCTACCATCCATATGGAGTGATATTTAGTTTGTAATAAAGTAGTTATTGTGATAAAAATTGAGACATCATCCACATTTGCTCTTGATGCTGCTGCTACTAATGCTCTACTTGTTCGGCCTGATGGAGATGTCTTACTTTATGTAGAATTTTTTTAACTGGCCTCTTTATTCAAGAATACACGCTTAAAATATAGGCAGTCATAGAATCCGAAAGATGCTTTTTATTCTCAGAAACATGACAACTTCACATTTTACTTTATCGAAGTTCGGAGCGTAATTTAAAACAGTCGCCACCACCGCGTTCTGCAGGCACGGCAGCAGAGAGGGCTACAATGCAGCCCGCTACTGCGTCAATCCGTCCGTGCTTCGTATACGTAAGCTGAGAAAGGCAATTCCTAATTTTTATTTCTTCACCAAACCTCGCCTGTTTTGGCGCGTTGAACTGAATTTATTAATGCCAGTGGTGCAAACAACCGATAAAATTAACCCGCCAAAAAACTAACGCTGAGCAAATCTACTGCTAATATTTATTTCTTCACTAAACCTCGCCTGTTTTTGCGCGTTGAACTGAAGTTATTAATGCCAGAGGTGAAAAACAACCGATCCAATTAGCCCGCCAAAAAACTTACGCTGAGCAAAGCTACTGCTAATATTTATTTCTTCACTAAACCTCGCCTGTTTTGGCGCGTTTAACTGAAG
This sequence comes from Rhipicephalus annulatus, assembly GCA_013436015.1. Taxonomy (NCBI): domain Eukaryota; kingdom Metazoa; phylum Arthropoda; class Arachnida; order Ixodida; family Ixodidae; genus Rhipicephalus; species Rhipicephalus annulatus. The sequence goes on along the minus strand of WOVY01005258.1, from coordinate 42,145 downwards.
TTATTAATGCCAGAGGTGCAAACCACCGATCCAATTAGCCCGCCAAAAAACTAACGCTGAGCAAAGCTACTGCTAATATTTACTTCTTCACTAAACCTCGCCTGTTTTGGCGCGTTGAACTGAAGTTATCAATGCCAGAGGTGCAAACAACCGATCAAATTAGCCCGCCAAAAAACTAACGCTGAGCAAAGCTACTGCTAATATTTATTTCTTCACTAAACCTCGCCTGTTTTGGCGCGTTGAACTGAAGTTATCAATGCCAGAGGTGCAAACAACCGATCAACTTAGCCCGCCAAAAAACTAACGCTGAGCAAAGCTACTGCTAATATTTATTTCTTCACTAAACCTCGCCTGTTTTGGCGCGTTGAACTGAAGTTATTAATGCCAGAGGTGCAAACAACCGACCCAATTAGCCCGCCAAAAAACTAACGCGCACACTGGTCTTTGCAGCCGACTTCACAGGAACTGGCACCGAAAAAAGTGGCATTCTTGATGCACGCGCATCCTGTTATGCCAGCGAGTCCTCGTCAAACGTCCGTGCCTCTGAAAAAGGCAATCTGGGTCAAGGCCAGCCCGCAGTCCGCCTGTCGCGAACAGCTCAACGGCGTAAACACGCGCGGCGCATCTCTGGCCCACGTGCATGGAGCCAGCAGCGCACGTGACAGCGAGCCGGCGTCTTCGTGTCTGGGGGTAACGTGGCCCAGCGGCGACCCCATTGGAGGAATCTGCCCTGACGACCAGCGGCGCTTCTGATTGGACATTTTGGTTGGACCCAGTGCAAATAAAAGAAGCCCTGCGGCGCGTCGGGATCGGCGGTCCTAGGAAAGGAGTCCCCGTGTCGGAGAGCCGACATGTGTGTGAGTCGGCGGTCTTAGGCGAAAAGCTGACCTATGTGTTAGAGAGGAGAGCTCGGCTCTTCGAGTCTCTGTCGGCCCCAGTGCCGAAATTGTAACGCCTCTGTATATATGCTGTACATAAACCTTGTTTAACTCACCGTCGTCTCGTCCGCTCGTCTTATCAGCTCTGCGCAGAAGCAGTCGCGAGCTGAGAAACATACGCTACCAAACGGCTGGTGACCTTCCCGGCGGAGTTGAAAGCAGTGGCGCCTTCGGGTCCGTGTTGGCGTCGCCGTCTTTCGCAACAGTGGAGGTCAGCGGTGGGATTTCGGAGGTGGCTTCGCAATAGTGGTGGCTTCGGCGGGATCGGCCCGTCGTTCGCAACAGTGGTTGGCAGCTGCGGGATCGGGCGGCGTCAGCGACATCGATGCGGTGAGTGCCTGATGTTTTCCCCTCAGTTCACCAGACTACTCTAGCTCAGGTTGTAGTAGTTTAGAGAAGGGCTGTGTGAAGCATTGAAGTGAGCTTTGATCGTTTCAAGCAAAGTCGAAGTGCTTTGAAACCGAAGTTTATGCGGAGGGGGTAAACACGGGAGTGTGAAAAATTGCTTGCGCGTCGTGCTAGTAGGCTTATAGCGGGTACGGCAAGTAAATTGTTAACAGGGGCAAACAGCAAGAGGCTAGTGTGAACGATGGAGAACCTTAAAGTGAAGGAACTCATCGAAATTTGTGAGGAACTCGGCATTACTTTGGGCCGTGCGAAACGAAAGCAAGCGATCCTTGAGATCATGAAGGATGAGGGAGTGTCGGCTGAGGAAGTCGATGAGGCCTGGGTGGATATTAAAGCACGCCGTGAGGAGGCTGAAAGGCGAGAAGTAGAAGCTCGCGAACGTGAGGAGGCTGAAAGGCGCGAAGCTCGCGAAGAAGCTGAAAGGCGCGAAGCTCGCGTAGAAGCTGAAAGGCGCGAAGCTCGCGAACGTGAAGAAGCTGAAAGGCGCGAACGTCGCGAGGAGGCCGAGAGACAGGAGCGTCTCGAGTTGAAACGACTAGAATTGGCAATCCTACAGTGTTCGCAGGCGCCTAGCGTAGCTTCTCCAACAGTTCAGGTCAGCGGTTTTAGAATTCGGGACCAACTGCCACCGTTCGTAGTAGGCGAGGACATGGCGAAGTATCTCGTCAAGTTTGAACACGTCTGTGAGCGAAACGCTTTGGAGCGGCCTCTTTGGGCGCGGAACCTGCTAGCTCTTCTTCCCGGCGAAGTGTCCGACGCGATAACTTGCTTGTCGAGGGAAGCGTTTGAGAGCTATGACGAGGTTAAGGAAGTGCTCTTGAGACGTTATAAGTTGTCACCCGAGGCTTTCAGGCAAAGCTTTCGGTATGCTGAAAAGGGGAATGAGTCACACGTTGACTTCGCGTTTCGCCTTAAAGCCGATTTAATTGAATGGCTCAAGGGCGAAGGTGTTTATGACGACCGCGATAAAGTGGTGGAATGCGTTGCATTGGAGCAATTCTACCGCTGCATCGAGGATAATGTCAGACTTTGGCTGCAGGACAGGCTTGGTGAAGTACACCTAAACAAGGCAGCCGAGTTAGCTGAGGAGTATTATACTCGCCGAAAGTTGCATAGCAGGGCAGTGCGCGTTCAAAAGGATGAAAGAAAAGAGGGCTTTTCAAAGAAACCTGATCAACGGAAACCCGCTCCGCACCGTAATTTCAAGAAGGACCCGTCTCTTACGAAGGATAGTGTAGGGGAAGGGCAAACAGAAGCGGAGAAATCGAGTGAGGTTTCTACCACACAGGCATTTGAACCGGAAAACAAACGGAAGCCGCTAATCTGCTACAACTGTAAAAAGGAAGGGCACATCGCGAGAAACTGTCAGGAAAAGTTTGCCTTCGCAACAATCCGAGAATCAGAAAAAAACATGCGGTTGTTGGAGCCGTATCTCCAAGAAATTAGGGTGAATGAGAAAAGGTGCCGAGCACTTAGAGACTCAGCGGCAACCATGGACGTTGTCCATCCTTCATTGGTGTCTCCGGATGACTTAACAGGAGAATGCGCGTGGATCAGGCAAGTCGCCGAGGAGCAGAGTGTTCGCTTACCAATCGCCACCGTTGTCATTGAAGGCCCGTTCGGTAAGCTTCGTACCGAAGCGGCTGTGTCTGCCGCGCTAAATGATCGTTTTCCTTATCTTTTCTCCAACAACTCCGAGCAGCTTCTCAAAGAGCAGGGCAAATCGTTCTTCCCCAACTTTGCGTGCATGGCCCTCACGCGATCGCAAGCGCGGAAGCTGTCGTGGCAGCTTGATCTGGTTCAATGCGGTGAACTCTCAAGTGACCTTGTCGGCGGGTCGACGGAACCCCAGAAAGGAAATTTTCCGCATGAGTCATGTGAGCAGTCACGCGAACGGCCCGTCGCGGAAACGGCCAGCGCGGTATGCGTGGCGGGAGACGACATGGCGCCATTGAGTCAGAGCGAGAGGGTTGCAACGCTCTCGCCTGTAGCGGAAAGTTGGAGGGAGCTGCCGAGAGTTGATCGAGAGACGCTCATTCGAGAGCAGCGTGAGGATCTCTCGATTGAAGCGCTAGTGGAAAGCCAAGTTGAAGCGCTAGTGGAAAGCCAGAAAAACGCGGCAAAAGTGCTTTCGAAGGAGCACTACGAGGAATCGGTGAAGAAGCGCGCTTTTGAAGTTGATAATCAGGTAATGCTGCTGCAGCCGTTCAAAAAGATCAAGCTTGAGGTTGATTGGGAAGGGCCCGCCAAAGTATTATCGAAGCCTTGCGATACAAATTATGAAGTGAAATTAGGAAGGCGGCCGGACAAAATTTACAACATGATGAAACCCAATGTTCAACATCAAGCGGTCGTAAATCAGCTGTTGAATGCTTCAGAGGAAGAGGGAGCAGAAATTTGGAGTTCTAGCGATGTAATCAAAGGGGGATCGAAAGTAATGTGGGAACAGTTGAACCTAGAGCCTAGCTTAAGTGAAGGAGGACCTGAGAAAGAGGACCTGAGAAAGATTGGTTCCGAGTTTGGAGACGTGTTTTCGGACCGCCCCGGAAACACGAGGGTGATCGAACACGACATCGAGCTAAGCGGTGAGGAGTCAATCCGTAGCAAGCCGTATCGTTGTTCCCCTGTGCAACGTCGAAAGTGTGAGCCGCTCTTGGTGCCGCATAGGTATCGTCGCCTAAAAGTGGCCGGTTACTGAAGTGGAGCATGTTGCTCCACAGCGCAACTTTGACGTTCGCTATCAAAAAAAAATAAAGGAAAGGTAAACGCTAATGCAGGTGCATTGAGCAGTGCGTTCCAGCTAGTAACTTCTCAACCTTTCGGTTTCTCGTTGGCGATTCGGGGCAAAATTTTGACCTCATCACGACCTGGGCGGAGCGCTCTCGTTCAATGTGATCTCAAGGGGCCAACTTTATGTGGTATTCTAATTCGTTACGTTGTTGTACGTGGGAAAAAAATTGAGTTGTCATTTTAAGGGTCTTTTGTCCCACATGTGCCTCTTGATGTAGAGGGAACAAAATTCCGATAGACACGTAGATAGGTATATGTTGTACTATTTTTTTGTCTGGTGTTCTGTCGGGTGACCGAGGGCACTTGCTTGTGTCGTGTGTTGTTTGTTGTCGAACCGTTCTTAGCAAGTTGCAGAACCATCGACAAGTGCTGAAACCGAAGATGGTCAGAAGAGACGAGTGAAGCTGGTCGACAAGTTGTGGTGAAAAACCAGTGGAGCTGGAATCCGTCGTCAAGAATGGGATGTGTTCCCGAAACGGTCTGGAGCTGTATTCTCCCCATGGCCCTGGAGGCGAACCTGGAGGGACCTGGCGAACGAGCGCACCTGACATCCGAGCCCCGTGGAAGCAGCTCGTCTTTCCGGTGCATTGTCTGGTGGCGGGGGTGCTGTTATGCCAGCGAGTCCTCGTCAAACGTCCGTGCCTCTGAAAAAGGCAATCTGGGTCAAGGCCAGCCCGCAGTCCGCCTGTCGCGAACAACTCAACGGCGTAAACACGCGCGGCGCATCTCTGGCCCACGTGCATGGAGCCAGCAGCGCACGTGACAGCGAGGCCGGCGTCTTCGTGTCTGGGGGTAACGTGGCCCAGCGGCGACCCCATTGGAGGAATCTGCCCTGACGACCAGCGGCGCTTCTGATTGGACATTTTGGTTGGACCCAGTGCAAATAAAAGAAGCCCTGCGGCGCGTCGGGATCGGCGGTCCTAGGAAAGGAGTCCCCGTGTCGGAGAGCCGACATGTGTGTGAGTCGGCGGTCTTAGGCGAAAAGCTGACCTATGTGTTAGAGAGGAGAGCTCGGCTCTTCGAGTCTCTGTCGGCCCCAGTGCCGAAATTGTAACGCCTCTGTATATATGCTGTACATAAACCTTGTTTAACTCACCGTCGTCTCGTCCGCTCGTCTTATCAGCTCTGCGCAGAAGCAGTCGCGAGCTGAGAAACATACGCTACCAAACGGCTGGTGACCTTCCCGGCGGAGTTGAAAGCAGTGGCGCCTTCGGGTCCGTGTTGGCGTCGCCGTCTTTCGCAACAGTGGAGGTCAGCGGTGGGATTTCGGAGGTGGCTTCGCAATAGTGGTGGCTTCGGCGGGATCGGCCCGTCGTTCGCAACAGTCCGTAGGTACGGCTTCGAGCTGGCAGTTCGCGTCCTTCTGCGGCGCGCTCGTGGCAACTTGGCGCCAGACAGTCGCCATGGCGTCGAGGTCACGGTTGAAGCAGCGCTCTCCGCAGGGCGCAGACGCTGATCGTGACCCTGATGTGAGAAGGCGCCACTTGAGCGCCTCGTTTAAACGTCTTCGTCGTAGTTTGCTTGGCGCCGTCTTGTCGCGTGCATGGGGGCGACCACAACGAGTCGTACGGAGTCAATTAAGGAGTCGCGAAGGCGCTAGCAGCGCAGGACATTTTTTTTGTGGGAATGCTGTTCTTTCATGGGAGAGGGTGGTGTAGCAAGCGTTTAACGAGCAGGAACAATGAGTTTCCTAGTTGGTTGACTCTGCATTTGCTTCGTAACACACTTGGGGAAAAATGAAAAGACAGCTCTTCGAGGAAAAGAATGCACATGTCGCACGCAAAGCGTAGCCAGGGAGTGCTACACCGGGCCCGTGCTCCACCCTCCCATCCCAGTTCGAATTGTTTTCCCGCTATAAAAACAACTACGAAAAAAGACCATTTCTAGGGGATGCCCCTCCCAAAATCAAGGAGCCGCCTCCCCCTTCCCCATCTCTGCAAAATCTTAGGCTGAGTTCACATAGGGAAGGCAGAAGTGGTCTCCTATTACCTGGTGTTTCGAAATTTTAATGAAACACTTGTACGGATAATTGTGAAATATTAATAGGCTAGATGCCTTCCGTTCTCGGTTGTGAGAAATGATAGAAATGCTATAATTGCTTCGTTCACAGAAAGCCAACCGATATCGATAGATACTGAATTTACTAATTAGCAACTCAATAGCATTATTTGACGAGTCGGAGAGGCCGTGAGCGATTTCGTAGTCAAAAAAAAAATAAAAGCCGTTGTCAATGACGTTGCCCGGAATGACGCTTTGGGCGAGTTCATTTTAGTTAAATAAAAGAACGCTTGTGGTGGCAAGGCAAATTAAGAGCAACGCCGCGTCTGCATTTCGCACCAAAAAAGACATATAAACAAAAAAGTTTAATTAGTCGGTGACTCTAATATAGTGAGAGACAGTTGCAGGGTGTACTTTCCTCTTCTTTTCCACAAAAATAACCACTTTCCACCCGTCACTGACGCATATCCGACAAGGGCCTAATTAGTCGGTGACTAATCGCCACATACATAATTTCCTAACTATATCGCTTTGCATTGGCGTAGAATTGAAGCAGGGGGGGAACTCGAACTAACTCTATCCCCCTCACCCCTAGAGTTTTGATTATTCATGTGTACACATATACCCACACATAGGAACACACGCACGACATGCATGAAGTACGACTTCACTCTCCGCTCCCCCGAAAGAGCATTATTACACTGCTGTTGCTTTGTGTTGTTTCAACAAGCCAAGAGATCATCAACTCGATAGCACTTTGAAAGCGCCGTCACTTCGAATTTCTTCGAAGCGAGCTCATCAACGCTATCGCGTTAATATGTTTAGGTTTCTTCACGGGATGATACATTGTACCATCATTGCGTTCTGCGCGTGGCTGGTGCAACAGTGTGTAACTAACTGTATAAAGGCGAAGGCTCTCGAAAATAACCCGCGGGAAGTCAATTGCGTGCTTTGCGTTCTCTTTTCTATCCACTGTGTCCGTTGCCCTGATTTGCACTTAAGATCATGCTGTAGTACCAACACGCCCGATCCCTACAGTCTTCCGTGCTTTTTAAGCTGCTTGCGCCAGCCGTTGAATGTAATCCATTTCAAGAAAATTACCAGCATAAGAGTGACTGACTAATTAGGCCCTTGTCGGATATGCGTCAGTGACGGGTGGAAAGTGGTTATTTTCGTGGAAAAGAAGAGGAAAGTGCACCCCGCAACTGTCTCTCACAGGGGATGACACCTCAGCAGTAGTGCACAGGGGTAGGGGTGAATGGGGTTAATAGGAAGTGGAGAGAAGAAAAGAGGTGAATATGAAAACAAAAGGTTAAACGCAATGACGCAGCCCGCAGCTGCCGAGAAAGTGAAGCAGTGAAGAAAGGGCGCGTTTCATGCTGTCGTGAAGGCAGTCGGGGAAGAGAAGGTTGTCCGTGGAAGCCCGTTGGAGCCCAAGGTTGCCTTATGTTGACAGCGTTCGCGGCAGTATACTGCAGCGGTTACAAAGGCCGGCTGCTGGCACAAAAGACTCGGCTTCGATGGCGGCCAGGAGGTCGCATGGAAACGACTTCACTCTCCCCTCCCCCGAAAGAGAATTATTACACCCCTGTTGCTTTGGGTTGTTTCGAAACAACAAGCCAAGAGACCATCAACTCGATAGCACTTTGAAAGCGCCGTCACTTCATGTGGTGCCTAGCGACATAAGACGAAGAATATACTAAATAAATCGAACAAAAAGATTGATATGTAGGGTTTAACGACGTAAAACCACTATATGATCATGAGAGACGCCTTAGTGGAGGTCTCCGGAAATTTTGAGCACCTGGGCTTCATTAACGTGCGCCCAAATCTGAGCACACGGGCCTACAGCATTTTCGCCTCCATCGAAAATGCAGCTGCCACAGCCGGGATTCGATCCCGCGACCTGCGGGTCAGCAGCCGAATCGAACAAAAAGATTAACTTCACTAGTTTATGAAAGAAGAATCGTAACTATAAATAGATACCGTCAAAGACAGCGCCTTTACACGCTCTAACTCCACCTATGTGTACATAAATGTGTATGAATAAAAAAAGAAAAATGTAGAATCCCTCACGCCAATATTACCGTGCTGCGCCCGCCCCTACCTTTTGCATATCCTTGATGCGTACATTGAATGTACCGGTCAAATTTATAACCAATTAAGTGCTAAACGATTCACCAATCAATTAGTAGGACATAATACGGCGTCATCGGCAGCTGCAACACTGACCGACTATGAAATGATTCTCTGTCAATAGACAATAAAAGATGTCCGTCCTGTTCACCTATTCTTTTATGTCTCTTTTAGGGGTTGGACACACCCCATAAGCCTCATTAACTATAATTACCTACCACTAAAGTCGACCAACTCGAACGACTTTTAATGTTTTCAACGCACCGCGGTGGTCTATACTAGTTATGATGCTTGATTGCTGACCCGAAGTACGCGGGATCGAATTCCGGCCGCATTTACACGAGAGCCGAATGCTGAAGGACCCTGTCCCTAGCTTTACGTTCACATCAAAACACACCAGGTAACCGTGATTTCCGGAGCATTCCCTACCGACGTCTTTTGCAATTGTGGGACGTAAGACCACTAAGAAACTATTGTTACTTTTATGTTTCAGCAAGGTGACATGATATGAAAACACGTAATTAGCCCGGCGACACCTCTGCGACGAACAAAGGGATTGTAGAATACGCCAACAAAATCAACTACAAGAACCGCCGAATCAATCGCGTCTCCGAGGCGCACGCATACGCATTTTCGAGAGGCGCGAACGCTTCCCGTCAGCACGCAAGCCCGCATAGCATAGCGAGCTACCCAACCGCTCTATCCCCTCAAAAGACCGCCAAAACGGAGTAGCTAATGGCGCCTGCGTGTCTGGGAACCCGGCGGGAGGGGGGGGGGGGGGGTTGGCGCCAGCAAGGCAGTCGCGACGCCAGAGTCCCGGATGGGGGAGAGGGAGGGAGTCGCCCTTGGCTTGGAACCCGTGTAAGAAAGGTGTCCTTGAAGAGCATAGCAGTCGACGCGGCAGTCCTTCCGAACGGTGGCGCACGGCGTATATCTGCACTCGGTGTCTCGGTTCCTCGTGTCGACGTGCGTGTCCGTCGCGAAGTCGGCAGTCATCGAGGTCAACCCTAGTGCGGCCTGCGCTTCTTGTTGGGACGGATTATTGGCTGTGTTCGCCTCGTGCAAGGAAGTGGTTGCTAGGGAAGCTGGCACGACGACATAGTTTTTTTTTTTTTGGAGGAGCCGATCGTTGGTCCGGTGAGTGATAAAGATCCATTCTGATCGGCATGAAGGTGCGATTTCCAGTGACTTCTTTCTTTGTCCGCTAAATTTCTGCTTGATGGAATTGGTACTCTCTAGAGAGCAGAAGTGACTGTCTGCAGGAAACTTCGTTCTTGGTAAAGAGATTAACTAAATATACGAACAGTGCAACCTATAAGTAGTTACAGCGTAACTACGGAAGCAACCAAGAAGGACAGAAAAAGCACTGAATTAGAGCAGTGATTTAATGGCGGAGTGGTGTACATGTATAGGTGAAAAAAGAATGGGCACGCGTAGAAGGGTGTAGTTAACCACCACTGCGATACAATGTCAACAAAACCCTTGTCATTTGTATACGTGCTAGCGGACGTTGGCCGACCGTTTGTTTGCTCGCACTCTCAATGGTTGTGTGCTCTGACGGCAGCGGGGCGGCGCGCCAGTCTCCGTGCACGGAGTGTATAATGCAGGGGTGCAACAGCTGCGCACCAATTTGATAAAATCCCCAAAAGCGTGAAATTTGCTAAAATTGCGCTACGCTGCGCCTAAATTCCCAGCCAGTCTCAAAATTTTCTCAGGTGCGCCAATTTCGGGGACAAATCCAGGCCACGTCAGCCACCTGCAGTTTGCGCCATCAGTCAAAGCACGCAGAACCTAACTTAAAATATGATGAGGAAGTAATGACGCTGTGCGCCCATTCGTAGTTGACCGCAGTGGATACCTATCGGTGGGACGACGGAACCGCCAAGACAAAAGTGCATTGCTGTAGCGACCTACGCATCGCGGGAAATGTAAATTTCCTAGCCTGAAAACACGGCTATGTTGATAACTAAAGATTGAAAAGTACGCCACGTTTTCCTCGCGCTAACAAGCTCCACGTGCTGCGAATGCCGGCGTTGCCAGCGACCGCGTTGATTGCCTTGGCACATGAAACTTAGTTTTTTTTTTTTTGTCTCGAAGTTGTGCCGTGCCAGCCACGGTCCTGGTGATTGATAGCCGGTAGTGTCACCGGGCCGACGGGCGCGCTCCGTTGTTACTTTACCTGGGCGATCGCGCTCAGCAAGAAAGCCGAAGCTGCACCTAACGACACGGTGAAAAAAAAAAAAAGAAAGGTGGGAGGCTGGTGGGGTGCAACGGTTATAAAGTTTCTTGGCTTCGGTTTCTAATTCGTGCAGGGAATGCTGCTTGAGCTAACTTCGCAGCTGTACAATGGTGTCATGCGGAAAAAACATATTGACATTCGAATGGAGCGGTTAGCGTTACTGACTGGCCGCGGCACATTTTGCTAGGTTACTCGCGTGTGTATGCCGCATATTTCTGAGTACCACTACAATCACTCACGTTTAAATAAGCTACTGGCAATCATTTCTGCTTTTCCATTTCTGCATCCCTAAAAATAAAAATAAAAATGTGTGCCTGTTTTTTTTTACCACCTCTACTAATCGATTTTACGAATCTATCAAATGTCAGGCCCAAACTTCATAAGCGCGAAAATGCACGCGACAGCGACGAGCGACGCGACGTAGATCGGCGTCGCGCGATCAGTCGCTAGCGCAGGCAAACCTCATTCACGCGACGGCTTTGGCGAGCGAATTCCACTGTTGCTGGCATGAGGCCGTCAACTCGCACCAAGAAAACCGCGTAGCGAGCGGTTTCCAATTTAAAATTAAGATATATTGTTGTGTAATGGAACAGAAAGTGTTTATTATTGCCTTGCAGCATTTTTTATATGCGCATGCTTAATAAACATTGCGTTATTTCTTGTTGCGCATACGTGACTCGGGCAGGGTCACGTGCACCTATGTAGTCTTCGTCTTTTCCGATTTTTCGCTATTGGCTGCTTGAGCCCAGCACTTCCGGGCGATGAGCGACGGTTTCCAAATCTGGAGAACCGAGCGATCGCGCGAAAATGAGCACGCGACACGTCGCGCGACGGCCCTGTTTCGTCGCTCATAGCGTCGCTCGTCGCTGTCGCGTGCATTTTCGCGCTTATGCAGTTTGGCCTTCAAGGTCGCGAGCTTGCCAGATATATATTTGTATTGAAAGAGTCTGTCAGCGAATTTAACACGCGTAGGAATTGCTAATATAGACTTCATAATCGTTTGCTCACTGGGGTGGTGCAAACTACTACTTTCATTGAAATAGCGGTGCTCATGTTGACACTGTATGGTTTAGGTGATGTTGAATGGTTTATACATATTTTTTTTTCAAAATGTAAGCCTTTTTATACTTTGGTATTTCATTTTGGTATTTGGTATTTTAATTTGGTATTCATTTGGATTGGGTCCATGATAAACATGTACTATTTTTTATCCGTAACCTGCTCCAAATTCAGATTGTAGTGTCCCAAAAGTTACATTTTGTTGATCGAAAAATTGCTCCAAATTGTATTTCGGCTAGTGCATCTTCATAATGGCTTCCTGTTCTATGAATACTGGCGGCGCGTTCCTCACTGCTTGAGTAACACCGTGGTAACAATGGATGGCAGGCTTGGCGTGCGGTGTGCTCTTATCGCATGCTCCCTCCGTGCCAACCAGATAGCTCGGCCCTTTTTATCTCTGCTTTAGCCGCGTTCATCGCCCCCGCTCGCGTGTTTTTTACGGGCGCTTAAAACACGATGTGTGTGTGTGTGGGGGGGGGGAGTTGTCGATTGGGACATAACACAAAACTTGACGTCCAGTGGCGTAGCCTGGGGAGAGCACACATCAGCAACGTGGCTCCCTCCCCCTTTCCAAAGATATTTTTTTTCGCCATGGCATATATAGAGCAACATGACTATTCGCCAGCCTTTCCCCTATCGCGTCAGATCAAGGTGCAACCCCCTCAAAAAAAAAATAAACAGATTGATATGTGCGGTTTAACGTCCCAAAACCACTATATGATTATGAGAGACGCCGTAGTGGAGGGCTCCGGAAATTTCGACCAACTGGGGTTCTTTAACGTGCACCCAAATCTGAGCACACGGGCCTACAACATTTCCGCCTCAAAAAAAAAATAATAATAATAACGACGTTCTGCTTGCGGCCCTGGTGACGGCAAAACACCAGTCGAGAATGTCTATATAATTGTTATCGCAGTAAAAATAAAATGGCGTACGTACGCCATCGAGTAATCTCAGGCGGATGCAAAGGTACCATGTGAGGTTTTTTCTTCGTGCACTGCTTCCTGGAGCACACTATAGATGGTTATCCGCAGCGGCGAACGGGCGCTGCCACGTTTGAACACCTGATCTTATGGCTTCTCCTTTTCACTTTACTGTCGCCGATGGCCGGCCAATTCTTCGCCGCCGCTCCCGGGTTAAAGGCCAGCAAAACGGGTGCCCGCACCGTTCGTTTCTCTCTCTCTCTCTTTCTCTCTTTTTAGCACTGCGCCGTGTGGCCAAACGGCAGACGGATTAGGTGCCTTTTTCCTTCTTTGAGAATCACTACCACCACCGTTTCTCGCCGTAGGCTGCAGGGCAACGTCAGCCACACGCCACAAAGCGGCCTTGCCGACAAGCTGAATGAAGTCCGTGGTGCCATCTAGTTTTGCACAAAAAACTAGCTGCGGAAAACTGTCTATAAGGAAGCCACATCTACCCCCTTTTTTTTTAAGACGATAGTCTTTCTTGGGGACCTTCGACGTAAAAAGTCTACTCTTAACGGCACCGGTACTTGAAACGATCAACCCCATCCGCAGCGCCCACCAATGTTGCTCAAGATTTAGCGTTCAAACTTGTGCGATTGTCAATTAATAAGCAATTATTGCGCAAGTCTGGGGCACCATAACAACACTTATGCATTTTGCATGTGCATATTTTACTATAAAATGCATACATAAGTAATCTTAAGGACCGTAGCGCTTATCACGCTGCGCTGACCATGTAAACTCTTACACGAAAAGGTGAGTGTTTCCAACGCTTTGCTAAGACGCGATGGTGGTGGCACCTACCCATCGTCTTGCGTTCCTCACCTTATCACCTCCGAGACCGGTGCGCACACCGGTCTGAAAGCCACGCGCTTCGTTTTGAAAGAAGACTGCCTGGTGGCGCTCATGTCTCACGTGTGACGTGACTTGAGGCCCTCGTCCGCCTCCGCTGCACGCTTGAGGCACTCTAACGCAGCGCCTCTGAAATACAATTCGCCGATTTTATTGTACAGAACATTAAATAAATGTTTTGTTCACTCCCTCCACACGCAACACTATCGGCTTTCGACGACATTTGCAGATTACATGCAGATACGGGGCCAATTTTTTTTTTATTTCAGAAAGAACATGAAGTTTGAAAAGTCGTGTGTTTCGGCACTAAGAGATGAGTGCCGGAGAAGGTTGGCTTTATGAGACTAGCTAAATGTGGTCATGTTACGCTGAGCAATATTATCGGTTGTGAATAAAAACAACCTTTCTTTATCCTTGAGATCACCTCAGGGAAATGCAGTTGGGACTGTGTGAGTCTCTAGCGTCACATGTAACGGCGTTTGTCTACCATATCTGCGGATGACCACATAGGTGTATTTAAAATGTTATTTCATGAAGTACAATTTATTCAGCCAGTAATCTGTGTACTTGCTATGAAAATAATCACTCAGCAAATTTTCCCAGAATGCTCGACAGTATGACGCTATTATTTTTGCATCATCAACTAAAATAGGGAGTGCTCCCAAGATGATTGGCTCCATAAGATCTTGAATGTATCAAAGTATTTCTAGCTTTCCCAAGAGCCCTAAAATAATTATTCATGTTCCTAAAAATAAGTGCAGCTTGCTTCTCCTCCAGGATGCGAAGTTAGCTGCTACAGATTCCTCCAAAACGTACAATTTTGCTGCTTCAAAGTGCTTCACTATAAAAATACGGTGCTCCAAAGCGCTCCAAAATTAAAATTTTGCCGCTCCAAAAATTGCTCCAAATCAGAAGACCTCGGTAGCATCACTGCGCCATGCTGCAATCAGCCAATGGTTTATGGCCGGGACGAGTGATGTTTGAGATTGTAACATGGTGTGTCAAGAGAAAACTTGAAAATTTTATTGTGAATTTCAGACTGGGTGCTGCGCCATATTATTTGGCTCGTGTGTTTTTTTGGAGCCTCGACTACCGGTCGCGGGCGCTTTCCGGCGATGTTACAGGGCCCATTTAACATGACGCTCATCCAGTGTTTCTTGTTTTTTTTCTTTCGAGGCATCTTCAATCAGTATTACGGCTTCATTGTAGAACACCTACTTGCCAGGTATGTGGCCTGGGTTCTATTCTCACTCGAAACGAACTTTTTCTTTTACTGTTTTGCCATGGTTATCATTTTTTTTGTGCATATTGAGGATAGCTTCCACCTAGACTAACCAAAGTGGCCTGTCGCTGCGCTAGAACAATTGAAGGCAGATGAAGATGGGATGTGATGTTTATTGGGCGTAGGGTAGTGGCCTGTAGGGACCAGTGATCTGTTCTGCCACAGTCAGTATTGTTGGGATTGGCAATTAGGCTGCTTCGATATTGTCACAATGGATCGTGTCGGGCAATTCGAATGTAGGCTTTTCGCTTACCTCAACCATCTGCTTGATACTAAGCGCTGCCACCCCACCCCATATCATTCCTGTGCCAACGGTATGGTTGAGCAGCTCCATCGCCAGAAAAGCACTGTGTTGTTAACCTTTGCGTATTGCTTCTGGGCCTAGAGTCCAAGCACGTCTACGGCACAACTCAGTGGCTCCCTGGCCATTTGTTCGGTTCTTCGTCCGCGTCGCCCCTGCCTCTGCACATTCATTGCCGCCAGGACTGCACTAGTCTTTTGCGCCCTATCTCATCTTAATCTTCTGACCTCAACATTTTTGTGCATTGCTGACCCTCTGCAAAGGTTTTCCTCAACAGGACGCCGCTGATTAAGGCCTCACACGATCGTCCGTACAAAATGCCCTGTTAGACCTGCTACCATCCTGTTGGCTGCTGCCGTCCTGTTAAACTGTCGCGAAGAGGTTGTCTCCTTAGTTGATCTCGGACTGGCTAATTTCGAGACGCCTTTCAATGGTCTCTCCGCGGCTGTCGCCTTCGTGTCCCACGGCCACAGCACTGACGCCGACACTGCGCCGCCTATGCATCGATGACGCGTGCGTGTAGAACTTTCGTGTATATTGCATGTGTACTTCACTAAGGATGCCAGACACTCAAAAGTGCACCAATGAGCGCGGTAGGATGGCAAAGCGTGTGTCTTTGTTATGCACAGCCACGGTTAAATTTTTAAACACCTTGTGTGTGTGTGTGTGTGTGTGTGTGTGTGTGTGTGTGTGTCAACCCCATTTTTTTGCGCAGGTGAAATGGACACTACGAGGAGCGTCGCCACTGGTGATCCGATGCGTTATGGCTCTGCTGACTCACTGGGTGACATCTTAGTCCACCTGGAAGCCGCCAGGGGCTGCTTCTCTGGCAGTCCGATCCACTATCGCATGTCCTGCACGGCCTCCAGGGACGCTGTGTGCCAGATTGTTGCCAGCGTACCCCTGTGGAATGAATTTCTTTGCTGGCTCGATCTGGAGCTGCGCGAGTTGCCCGGAGGGGAAACGCAACTCGGACTCATGCACGTCCGCAACGTTTGTGATACGTGGCCCACACCTGTCCAATTGCGTCAGTCCACCACCCTTGTGTACTGGCTTCTGAAGCAGCATCGCTGGTGGTGTCCGTCCAGATCCCAACCATCATGGACAGTGGGATGAAGAACATTTTTTACAAGGTCCTACTCCGCGACGTGCGAAGGGAGAATGATTCTGTCAAAGCTTTCTCCATGGATATTGCTCCTTCCCGGGTGACAGGCGAATCGTTGCGCAAGGTTCTGTTGTCAATGAAACGCCTCGAAGAAGTGCACTGGAAAGTCTCCAGATGTACGGACACGTTGTCGAATATCATTTCGGCTCTTCTTGTCGCTTATAAGACATTGACCGTTGTCGATGTTGACACATCGCACATAAGAAGGGCGCACGCGCAGACCCCGCTGAACGCACTCAGTGCCAACATTACTTTGCAAAATTTGACGCTAAGTTCCTCTGTAGTTATGGCAGAACCATCAATGTTCGTAACATTCCTGAGCGATACGGTAGCATTGAAACAGCTGCGTGTAGTCAGAAATACCAAAGGCGACGCCTTCATACCGATTTTCCGCGGCATGATCTCTAACGGCACAGTCAGCAGTCTGGAATTGCACCATCTCTGTTTGGATGAATGCAGTGCCATGTTGGAAGCTAGAATGCTGGCGCACAGCAGAGTGTTGCGAAGCTTTAGAGACTGTTGCGCTACATTCCGCTGAATAGTTTTCCCATACATCAAGTGAGGAGTGCCGCAGTATATAAAAAAAACCGCCTCCTGGCTAGATGCTTTTGCGAAGAACGACACGCTTCAGTATACAACCTTGAGCGTGAACATCTGGATGGATGAGTGTTGGGAACAATTCTTTCCACTCTTGTCTCGAAACGATAGCCTGAAGGAGGTCACTGTCGTTGCGCGTGAGAACGAGCGCAGTCGCCTGGCTGACAGCGAAGATGGTGGAAGAAGTGGGGTGTGGAGAGAAAGTTTCCTTTGTAGTCTCCTTCGAAGATTCTTGTAGTGACGAAAGGTACTACGACCGGTACTCGCTTGCGGACTGCAAGCATTACTCCGAACTGCAGGCGTCTGTTCGGGCCGAGGACAATTGCACAGTCCTACCAGTTTACAGAGAACTCTCCACATATCCTTTGACATTTTTAAGCCTAGTAATAGCAGAGTGGAAGGAGAAACTCTGCTGGCTTTTGGTTGAGTACTTGTCGACCGCGTCCGCGCACCGAAAAATAGATTTACAGCTCCATGTGGCAAGCTTTCAGATAGAATTGAGCAATTGGTGGCTAGCTCTTTCGCAGTCGTTGCTGCGCAACAGGAGCATTAGAAACTTAGGCGTAGGCGTTTTCGACGACAACGGCGTAGGCGGTGAACGTCTCGGCCAGGCTGTAGCACGAACCAAGACGATCCGTAAGATCCGTTTGCTAATGTCTCCTTTTCGTACATCCATCAGCTTGGTTAGCCTCAGCTTTCTTGACGGCTTGTGCGCCAACATCTCCGAGAATTATGCGCTGTGCTGCGTCTGCCTGGATTGTAAGATGCCTTGCTTGCCGCGTGGAAGCGACTCGTTGGCTATCATACAGAACACGGCGGACCGGAACTTGGGTTATGTGGCACGAGCGGCTCAATTCTTGAACCAGGCACGGCGTGACATGTGAGTACACAACAGCGATCAATTTGCATTTTTAAGATATCTTTAACCCTTTGAGGGGCAGTGTGACTCTCATGTCCCACTTTTTTTGCCATGTTCTAATTTTTTAGGTCAGAACCTCTGAACTGATTCGTTTCCAACTTTTAGTCCAACCGCGTTGATGTTCTAGAAAGTGTTTTTTTAGTGGTTTTGATGGTATACTCAAGGTGTCAGAACGCGCATGTTTAAAACAAACGATACCACCTGCACGGGCTGTATTCTTTTTTTCATGAGAATGTGGGGTGCTCTACACGCGATTGAGCACATGAGGCAAGTTTGAAAGATTTTCATATGTACGACATCCTAATCTAAGTATTATAGTGCTTTTGTTTGTTCCTACTTAGTTTCTATAAAAAAGCCCCCACCTCCACGAAAGGAATCGTGAGGTAATGTGAATGCATTGCGTATAGCGTTCATAACAGCGTTTCGCACGTGAGAACCCAGCGTTGGAAGAATATTGTTTTTTCTTGCACCATGCATGTAATAGCGCCGTGCGCCGCACGTGGCATTTTTTTGTCGCGAGAAAGGCAGTATGCGTTTCCAGCTCTAGTTGTTAGCGTGCAAGATTTAGAGAAAAGTGCGCGCATCCGCAGTTGTTTCCATGGGAGAGGGTGGTAAACGGATCCCGACGGACGCCTGACGTAGCCCGACTAAGAATTGCATTCGCATTTAAAACTCGTGCAATGTGAAATCGATGACCATTCAGTGATATATTTCCGATTAGTAGCGAGCCTACAGTTGTGCAAAGCTGATTTCTCTATGCAATTTTTATTCTGCTTCATGCGTGAAGGGAAGAATAGAGCGTTTTTCATGGATAAATATTTGGCTGCTGAAGCCATTTTCAGTACCCACATCTGCTGCTCAAGTGTGCAGAGGCAGTGTCCCGTCCTATGATGTTCTAGCATGGTTATAGCGACATTTAGTTATATTATGTACATTTAGTTTAGTTATGCACATTTAGTTGTATTTCTTAATGGGAAGTTCCTGTTTGTAGGCTCTGTCCTTTCTTGTTGGTAAGGGAGCAGCAAGTTCGCATAAAACAGCCGTCTATCAGTGGGCAGTGGGACACATATGTCCCACATTTTTGTCGGAAAGCTTCAACAGTAGGGAGATGAAACTTTTCACACAATATAGGAAGATAGTGCAAACGACCACGGCTTAATCGATTGCTCGACACGATGACGCAAATACCGGTGTGCAGGTGCAAATGGCAGTCGCTCTGACAGAGACGAATCTCCGTATTGGGCTAACTTGTGCTCAGAAAACCAAGTAACTCGAAGTTCAAGGAAAGTGCGTTGTACTCTCATAGAAGCCACAAATCTCATCAGCATTCAGAGGCCCGATCATCGGCGGAACGCGTCTCGTCTTATACGTCAGTGATCGCACCGTCCAGCTGCATCGTCGAGGCTCGCGTAAGTTCACGAATGAACTACAGTGCGTGCGTACTGCGCGTGGTTTTATAAAAAACGGTCCTTTTTTTTAAGTGCGAATACACTTTATAAGCGACCCCAAACCATCCACCGTCGTCGGCGGCGTCCGCAGTCTTCTCTCTATCTTTAAAAGAAAGAGGACTTGGCGGGCCGCAGCGCAACGCTCTACCGAATAAGCCACGGACGCGACGCTGATACGCGCGTCCCCCTCCCCCTTCGCTCGCTCTTCCGCTCTCCTCGCTCGCTGCAGCTGCGCGCGCACCCCTCTCTCTCGCGCGCCCGCCTTCTCTCTCAGTCTCCCGTCGAGAGCGGGTCGTGCGATGGATGTCCCGGAGGACACGCTACCATCAACAACGAATGCAGTACAACCGAATGCCAGCACTGCACCCGTCGTTGGAGGTCACGGTACCGCGGTGGTTTCGCCGACGTTGGAAGACAAGGCGGCGCTGCGAAGGACTCGTGAGACCGAACGTAAGCGGGCGAAGCGTGCAGCGGATGCCGAACTGCGTGCTCGCGAGGCCGAGTGCAGCGGGCGAAGCGTGCAGTGGATGCTGAACTGCGCGCTCGCGAGGCCGAGGACAAGTGGGCGAAGCGTGCAGAGGATGCCGAACTTCGCGCTCGCGAGGCCGAGGACAAGCGGGCGAAGCGTGCAGCGGATGGTGGACTGCGCGCTCGCGAGGCCGAGATGAGGCGTCAGCATCAAGCCGCGAACGCGGCCCAAGAAGCGGAACGACAACGCAAGCGTGAGGCGGAGAAGGGCGATGAAGGCCGGCGTCAAGACGCCGCTCGCAATCGTCAACGGCGAGTGGACGTTCCCGAAGCCGTTCGAGCCAGTGAACGTGCCGCGCAGGAGGGGGTGCGAGCCCTGGACTTTGCTCGTCCGGACGCGCGTTTCCAACGCGACTTTGTAGATCGCAGCTTCGGTCACAGCTGCGCCAAGTGTGACCGGCTGTGGTACGATAACAACCTGAGCTGCATTTCCGGCGTGAGGAACGAGACCAACAGGTTGAACGCGCTGTGGGTTCTTTCGAAAGAGTTCGGAAGACGGTCGGGCGAACACCGATGCGACGACATGGATGCGCTAGACCCGCGGCTGGCTCCCTTCGGTGCGTTCAGGGTGATGTGCGAATGCACGGGGTGATGCTATGAGACGGAGTAAAGTTAAAATCCGTTGGCATTCGCCAGTGAGTTAACGTAAACTCCCCCGTGTGATCAAATTGCGATTCCCAGGAACCATTACACCATAAAGGCACCATAGTGTGAATAATAAATATAATAGTGCGAATTGATAAATACCCCTCATAGCATCACCCCGTCCATTCGCACTTAACCATGTTCACCCTCGAGGAAATGCTTGGGAGTTTTTTTTGTAAGTCCGGAAGCCAATTGGCTTTCGGACTTACAAACAGCGCGTAGCAGTATAACAATTATCACAGGACAACGCCCCTATCATACCATTACCGCCTATAAGTCACCTGGCAGTTAGCATTTATAATTTTTAAAAAGCTGTAGAAAAGTCTATAAGAGGGTAAAATTCTAACTAATCAGAAAAGCCGTTTCCTATAAAAAATGCATAGTCATTGGTATAGATACACGCTACAGGTGGTACTACTAATACCTATGACAATTAAGCACGATGTAAACTTGTTAAGGTAAGAAAAAAATTCGGTCCCTATGGAAAATTGACTGAAATGGCTCGTTTGGACGCTCATGAAAAAAAAAAGATGCACCACTTGACAGTGCTTTTCGAATCCGCTTCCCAAGATCATTGAGCTTGCTCCTAACTATTTTTATTATTATAATTCAAACTCAATTTCTTCATTCTACAAAGCAGAAAGCAGAGTGTTTGGTACTGTATGCTCAGTGCACGCCCACGTAATGATTTTTACCAAATCTCCTATGAAAAAAGAGTAAACTCACGTGAATATAAATTTGTAAACAGTAGCAGAAACAAAGTGGGCAAGTAAAAGAAAGTTAAAATAAAGGGGTTATTTGGGCTGCCGAATAAAAAAAGGGCATGTTGTAGTCAACAGACCGGAAAAAAAATAGTCCATTGCCATGAATAATGCATGAGATGCGAGAGAAGTTCAACGAAAAAAATCGCTTGTGCTGTCAGTCATATGATTTCAAGACATTTATAAATAATAACATGTGGGGTTTTACGTCCCAAAAATCACGCTTTCATTATGATAGACGCCGTAGATGAAGGTTCCGAAAATTTTGACTATACCTGGTGGTCTTCGTTGGCGGTCACAGCAAGTTCAGCCGTTGGTAACATACCAATTTTCGCGAGTTTGAAAAAAAATGAATATCTCGAGAGAACATAGGCATTTGTCTGGACTTTCGCTAGTGTTTGTGTGTAAAGGGAACGTACTGTTGATTTCTTTAGCGGGGACAAATATTTATCCGCAGTCAACAGAGCGGCCATTTTTTTTTATATTTCGCTCAATTTTTCGGCAGACTCTGCGCTGCCGCTCTGGACCGAGTGTACCGCCATCCTGCCCTCGTCGTAGAGCTCTCCAAACTATTGTCCATCTCCGAGACCGACGCCGTAGTGGCAGTTCGACAGCGCTACCGAAGCATCGAAGGCATGCACGAGTTCATGCGACTGGCCGGTGTGGTGAAGGCGCGCGTCACGTGTCAGCCACGTGAAGATGGCCGCCCGCAGCTGGATGCCCTCGACGAGCACTGCTGGGCTCACGTGCGACGCTACTTGCAGCTGGACGACGTCACGTGGCCCTGCCGTTCGTCGATGAACGTGCCGTAGCCGCGATCTATCGCCACCTGCAGAGACCCCAACTTGGAAGTACTGTCGCTGCTTTTCTCCGTCGCCAACAGTTTGCGCCAATAAAGTAAAACCTTTCTTGGAAGAAAATTATTGTGCGTCTCAATTTTCATCATTTTGCATGAGCATTGGAGAGAAGTGTCCCCTGTTGCACACCCAGCAGACGTGCGGGATTTACTATTCATAAGCCGAGCCTTATCAGTTGCAACTCGGAAAACCAGGAGCAGTAGTCATCAACACAAAGGCGTGGCAGTTATTGACGTGAATATTCATTGCGCCTGGTTCTGCGGCTGCACTTTGGGTGTCCGCAATGTCTTCTTTTTCCTGGGCGCAGTCCCAGAATCGTCATCTAATGCATTCATAGAGGCCGTCGCCAATGGAAAAGCCGAGCAGCAGTCGTCGGCGGAGCACTCGGGTCACGAAAATTCGGCGACTTCTTTTGTAATCCAACGACCATTGCCGCGCGTGGAGACCTCGAGGGACATCGTAGAAAGGTATGCATAAAACGCTCCATGGGTGCCGCCAGGACTTCCTCTGCACTGTGGCATGTAGGCGTGATTCAATCGATACGCGAAACCGTGGCACTGCGTCAGCCTTTGTGCTCCCATGTATCTTTGTCAAGAGGTGGTTGTTTTTTCCTCCATAGAAAATGTGTAGAGTTCGCACGTAAATTTCGATAGCCTATGTATGGCGTCGACGCGAGCCAGATAGTTGGTGGTTCCATCCTCTCTGACTGCAATAAGTGCCACGTTACACTCATGGGCTATGCTCAAGTGCTGCCGCTTTAAAGCCCAGAGGTAACTTGCAAATCCCAGTAAGTGTAGTTGCAAAAGACAAACGTGCATTTTTGCGCCATAGTTGGAGTGAGGTGGTTGCAACTGCAAATGAGTTCTGCGGAAACCCGCAAGGAGGCGGAAGGGTTAAGAAATGGAAAGAAGAGAAAACCACCCGTTTGCAGCACGAAGCCAAAGGAAATGCGTAGGGATTTCTCAGTTGGACTTCCTTCTGGCTGTGTGCTGCAAACGGGTGGTTGTCTTCTTTTCCTTTCTTTATGTGCTTATTACCAATGTCACGGAATTTATTGCTGGAACATTGAAAACAGAACAAAATAGATATAAACAGGAGGGAAAAAGGAGAAAGACCAAGAAAGAAACATGGGGACGGAAGAGAGTGATTGAACATATAGAGAGCGAGAAAGCGAGACATATAGGGAGGATGGAAGAAGACAGAAACAGAGTTGAAGAAAGAAAAACAAACAAGGAAGTCCGCTCAGTCCCACAGTTCCTCATTGCTTTGTACCTCTATTGCGAGGGTATGGGAAAAATGACATTGTTGTGATCCCGAGGATATGTTCGAACTGGCTGCTCCCAAGTCGGGAGAGAAAAACCACACCACTCTGCCACCACACGGGCCCTCTGGATAGCACTGAAGTTGCACGCCAACAAGTCGCCGTACAGAATCCGTGTGCGCCACTGTTTAGCTCGAGGAGCATCACAACCGACGCCGAGCAGTGCCAGAGCGTATGGCCTAAATCGAGCAAATCCCCTCACTTATCCCAATAGCGTATAATGTTTTTTTCTAGCCGTAATTGCGTGAAAATACTAGCCTGCGATTTCACTACCTCATCCTCGTTACCCCACCGCAACGCGCAATCGAGCGCAAGAAACAAACTGATTCCGATTCGATAACACGTAATATTAATACTTAAAAAAAGGATGACCCCAATTTTAGGTCTTGCGGTGCCGTTCCCAACGGGGTAAGCAACCGCATCAGCGACTACAACTTCGTTCTATGAGCACGAAGCCGGAAGTTTGCATGTACCTATTTAGCAAGTAGGTACCCGGCAGCAGCGATTCCATGCCTCCCTTGGCAGCGGCGGGTGCTCAACAATTTCACCAAAGCTGTGGTGTGTTAAGGTACGCCCAGAAGCCTTAGCAGAAGCTTATGGGGCAACCTTACGGGATGAGTGCTCAGAAAGAGCTGAGCGCCAGGTCTGCGACCTCATTAGGAAAAACCGGTGGTTTTTCGGTCGGTACCGGGAATTGAACCCGGCACCTCCCGCATTAGAAGCGGACGCTCTAGCCATTTAGCCACCGTAGCCATGGCAGCGGTGGCTACATGGTTAGAGAGCAACAATGCGATACAAAATTGGCCTGCCAAAGCCTCAATGGGGTTGAAGGACAGTGCCGACGGACCGATGACAACACGAATTGACTTATCCACTGACCACACTAATTATCCACCGACCAGACATCGTCATAAGCTGCTTCGCATCTAATAGCTCAAGTGCACGTCCTGCCTGACAAAGGAACAGAGTCACGCGCTGGAATAGAGGCACTCGCACAGCAAGCAGTTTGCCACGTCACTGCTCGCGAGCACGCCAGGCTGCTCAACTCTCAAAGACCTCTTGCTCGTTTATAAATGAATAAATAATAGTGAATAATTAATTATTTATATACGGTGTTTAGCGTCCCAAAATCGCCATATGATTATGAGAGAGGCTGTAGTAGAGGGCTGCGGAAATTTCGACCGTATGGGGCTCTTTAACGTGCCCCCAAATCTGAGCACAGGGGCCTACAACTTTTCCGCCTCCATCGGAAATGTATGAATGAATAAATGAATGAGTGAATAAATGAATGAATAAACTTTAGGAAGGGGAAGAAGGTATTAACCCCTGTTCCTTCCCACCCTCCGTCGATTATGATGGCGGTGCAAGATATTCATTTATTGGCAAAGTGCACAGCTTGTTTGTGAACGAACAACGATTCCCAGATAACACAGATTATAATGAAAAACTGGGTGTCATCCATGGTCCCTATAGAGGTGTGACGATGCAGGCTTATTAGCGAAACTGTTCTTGATCGGGCCTTTCATGTCCTGGATCAGTGGTAACACTTGTGGGCTTCATGATAGGGTATTGCACTACAGACATTGCGTAAA
This sequence comes from Rhipicephalus annulatus, assembly GCA_013436015.1. Classification (NCBI taxonomy): domain Eukaryota; kingdom Metazoa; phylum Arthropoda; class Arachnida; order Ixodida; family Ixodidae; genus Rhipicephalus; species Rhipicephalus annulatus. Next base: position 17,344 of record WOVY01005258.1, on the reverse strand, counting down.
GGCCACAACTTACCACCGGTACACTGAAAATGACGGCAACAGTTAACTGCACTATGGGCATGTGCCACGGAATTCTGTGCGGCCTATCAGAAAAATATATTAATCATAAACGCGCATGTGGTACATAAATCGGGTAAATCCCGCTGCACACAACTTTCACCATAAATAATTGATTGATTGATTGATTGATTGATTGATATGTGTGGTTTAACGTCCCAAAAGCACCACATGATTATGAGAGACGCCGTAGGGAAAATCTCCGAAATTTTGACCTCCTGGGGTTCTTTAACGTGCGCCCAAATCTGATTACATGGTTCCACTGTAAAGGATGACGGCAGCAAATGTCGTTCGCGTTACCATACTCACGTCACTGCCACGTAATACTTTCTAGCCATATAGAGGCTTAACAAAGACTATTTAACAGAAAGAGCAGTGATGCACGATATATGAAGTATAGAAATGCGTTAGCCTAACGAAAGGAACGCCCACAAGCTCCGTTGTTTCGTCGGTGTCCGCCACTTGGAGCTGGTTGGTGGCCGAGAGTCCATCTCTGATCTTGCATTTAATAACGATAAGTGATTTATTTCAGACAACGGGTGAGTCTTGGATGGCAGGGCAGGAGGGAGAACATTGTCTGCCTGACTAAGATCTTGCCACCTTTCCCAAGCAGTGCGGCAGCATGCGGTGGCGTAGAACATAGCAGGATACATAAAGTTCGTGCAATAGAATAACAAACATAAATATTTGACAAGGAAATGATAGAAAAAAAACGAACTGCACAATTTAGAGAAACAAATATTTTGAATACGCGAATGCGATTTGTAATAAATAGGAAAAGAAAGAAAATGTTTACAAGCAGAAAGTGGCACTGACAATTTAGCAAACTAAAAAAGATGATTAGGCATACAGCGAAAAACCAAAACGATACATGGAAAAAAGAGACCTAGCAATGAATTCAGTCCCGAACACAAAGGAAGTACCTCTTCGTGTCATTTTTAAAGGAACCTAAAGACTTGCAGTTTTGTGCTATACTGAAGGTGCTGGGATCTTGGGTGTACATTTATAAAGAATGAGATTAAGTAGGTAAGCTGTTTAGTACAAAGGGAACTCTAAACTGATTGTGCCTAAAATTGTATAGAGTTTTAGTTGAGAGGTAGCTTTGAAGAACAGGGTTGCATTTTTCTCGCGTTCACCTTGTATGAGCATTGCGAGCTTGAGATAATAAAAGACATTTTTATAAGGCCATGTTTTAAGAATAAAATGGCCGTATGATCACGGTATCCAAAGTTTTCTATTGAGTGAACTGCTCACTTCTGAAGATTTATGAGCCGATTTCTATTTGATTGGCATGTGGTTCCCCGTATCATTAGGCAGCAACTAGGGTGAGATTGAATTATTGCGTGACACTGACGTACTCACAGTGACCACTCAGACCTGGAATTGTTTATTATTAATTTTATTTGCATTTTTCTGAATTTTTCGGGTTACGCCGAGATGGTCAATTTTTTGGTCACGCAAGGATGATTATTTTTTTTCGCTCACAACCAACGACACTGACGCCAACGCCCGAATTTCTGCGAAACGAGCTATTTAACGCTGATGCGTTGATATGTTTAGGTTCTTGCACGGTATGGTTCGCTGTAGCATAATTTTGTTCTGCGCGCGGCTGGTGCAACAGTGGGTAACTGTATAAAAGCGAAGGCTCTCGGAAAAATAAGTTGTGGGGGGCTAATTGAGTGTTCTGTGTTCTTTTCTGTCCTCTCTGTTAGTTGCACTGATTTGCACTTATAATCATGTTGTACCAACACGGCCAGTTCTACAGTTTCCTAAGTTTTCTAAAGCTGTTTGAACAGCGGTGCAGCTTGAGCCGGCCGTTGAATGTAATCCGTTCCCAGAAAATTACCAGCATAATGAACCAGGGTGCGCTTTGGTTGTCCTCGCCTTCCCATTTGCTCTCGTCGTTTTCTGCACCTAAATATTCTTCACCTTTTGCCTTACCTCATGGCATATTTTTCTTGTATATATGTCTGAAATGAACAAATTGAAATCGAAATGAAATATTGAATGAGTGCGTACGTGCAATTAGGCGCATATTGCGAATTTTCTTTCGGGGTAAAGAGGGTTCTCGATTTCAGGAAGGGCGTGCCCTTGAAATTGTTTTTTTTTTTTCGCTTTCGATGTTACGGGCGAAAAAAAGGTCGGAAGGAGCTGGGGAGGGGGAGGACACGGTGTGCCTTTTCCTGACAACCTTCCTATGTGCGACGTGTGAATTCCTTTCTGCGACCAGCTTTCTTTTCATTTTCCAAAAGTTTGCTATAAAGAAGCTGCAGAACCAACCAACTAGCAAACTCATCGTTCCGACTCAGAAAACGTTTGCACCCCCCCCCCCCTTCGTAAAGAACAGCCTTCGGAAAAGAAACTATGTTCTGTGCTGCTTGCGTCTTAGAGACTCACTGATTCGGCGACCACGCACGCGACAAGACGGCGCGAAGCAAACTGCGACGAAATTTTCACTTCAAGGTCACGATCAGCGCCTGCACCCTGCGGAGAGCGCTGCTTCAACCGTGACCTCTACGCCATACGTGGCGACTGTACGGCGTCAAGTTGCCACAAGCGCCACAAAGGGACGCGAAATGCCAGCTCGAAGCCGTACCTACTGACGCGTGTGCATTAAGACTGCCGCTTTTTTTCGGTTCTCCTGCGAAGCCGGCTGCTAAGACCAGCGCACTCATTATACCTTTAGTGGGCTAATATAATCGCTTGTTTGCATCTCTGGCGTTGATATTTTCAGTTCATCGCGCCGAAACAAGACAGGTTTGATTGATATGTAAGGTTTAACGTCCCAAAACCACTATATGATTATGAGAGACGCCGTAGTGGAGGGCTCCGGAAATTTAGACCACCTGGGGTTCTTTAACGTGCACCCAAATCTGAGCACACGGGCCTACAACATTTCCGCCTCCATCGGAAATGCAGCCGCCGCAGCCGGGATTCGAACCCGCGCCTTGCGGGTCAGCAGCCGAGTACCTTAGCCACTAGACCACCGCGGCGGGGCGAAACAAGACAGGTATAGTGAAGAAATAAAATGAGCAATGGCTTAGTTCACCTATGCCTGGATATACGTAGCGTGAGCTATACGGACGGACGATCGAAGCACGGACGGACGGACACGATAGCGGGCGAGGGATCTCACGCCTGTCAAGCGCCTGCCGATTAGTGACACGTCAAACGAGGAGCTTTCGGGCCTTCTGTGACGTCGCTGCTCCTCGCGCTTGCGCAGATTTGCTCACCGTAAGCCGCGCCAAACAAGCAACCTCAGCCGGTGTAGCTTACGCTAGAAAATCCTGCTGTATTTACCACGCGCTGGCTTATTTAACCGCGCAATACTCCCTTGAACCAAAATTTGCGCATTCCGTCAGTAATGCCAGTAAGTGATGCCAGTAAGTAATGCTAATTCTGCGCAATGGGAAATTGGCGAACCGTTAAAAGGGAATAGGTGCACGGTTGTAATCTATATTGTTTTCTGTGGGGAAGTGAACGCACGAGAAGGGAGCGATACCCTAGATGCCTTAGTAAAGCAACACGACCAACTTAGGGAAATAACTGCAGGGGTTCCACGTGCCGCAAAAACGATAGCATCATGAGGCATGAAGAGCTCCGAAAATTGCGATCATTTGGGATTTTCAACGCCTATCAAAATGCAAGCGCCTGGCCTTTCGCCCTTCGCCTCCATCGAAATGCGACCTCCGCGACCGTCATCGAAGCTGAGCCTTTCGTGCCAGCAGCCAGCCATAGTAACCGCGGTGGCGTCACTAGCGCATATCCGATAATGGTCTAATTAATCAGTGACGCATCACCACTTACATAATTTCCTAGCTATAGCACTTTGCATTGGCACTGAAGCAGAGGGGGGGGGGGGCACTTGAACTCCTCATCCCTGATGTTTTTTTTTATTTTGCATGTGTATACATACACCCACACATAGAAACACACGCACAACATGCATGAAGTGCAATTAAACTCTCCCCTCCCCCAAAAGAAAATATTTGATTACGCCCCTGTTGCTTTGGTTTGTTCAACAAGCCTAGAGTCCATCAACTCAATAGCACTTTCAAAGCGCCTTCACTCAATGTGTGGCCTGGGAAAGAACACGATTAATACACTAGAGAAATCAAACAATAAGATTACCTTTCCTAGTTTATGAATGAAGAATCGACAGCCCCAAGGAGAGGACGTCAGTGACGGCGCCTTTACACGCTCAAACGTCAATTATGTGCACATGAATGTGTATTTATTAAAAAAAACTTTAGAAACACCCACGTAAATAATACTGTGTTGCGCCCCACTAGCTTTTGCATCTCCTTGATACGCACATTGAATGCATCAAACAAGTTATTGACCATTAAAAAGCTAATCGATCGACCAATCAATTAGTAGGGCATAATTAGGTGCCATCAGTCGCTGCAACATCGACTATGCAACTGATTCCCCATCAATCGACGTGAAATATTTTCGTCCCTTTATGTCTCTTTTAGAGGGTTGGATACACTGCAGAAGCGTCATAAACTGTACTGACCAACTAATAAAGTCGACAGACTAGAACGACTTCTGAGGTTTCAACCCACCGCGGAGGTCGCGGGATCGAAGTCTGACCGCATTTACACGAGAGCCGAATAGAATAGAATAGATTTATTTCCAGAAATACAAAGATTCTGGCGGATACCATCGACTAAAAGCTGTTGTCAACAGCTTGACAGGGTCGATGGTCCGTTACAAGGCATATGTGGCAGTTGTACGAAAAAAAGCAACATAAAAAAAAAAAACAAATGTTCACACAAATGTACACAACAATATCTGAAATTATTGAAAAACAATGAAAACAAAAAAATTCTATGCAGCAGAAGACAGGAAATCATACACAATTTGCTCTGACAAGTGAAACATAGAAAACAATAATTGCAGGAAATAGTAATACGTTAAGTCATCACATGTTAACAAAGAGAGTCCTGAGTTCCTTGGCTGAGAAGCACTTGACGTCTTTGTATTTATTAAAATATGCGGCAAGTTGTGTTCTAATGATTGTAGCCTATAATTATTGCGAAATCTAGGAACATACCACATGTCACTATTTCTAGTATTGGCGGAAGTGATTCTAGGTGTCCTCCAATGCTGGAGGACCCTGTCCGTAGCTTTAGGTTCACATTAAAACATCCCAGGTAACCGTTATTTTCGAAGCACTCCCTACCGACGTCTCTTGCAATTGTGGGATGGAAGACCACTAAGAAACATTGTTACTTTTATGTTTCAGCAAAGTGACATGATGTGAAAACACGTAATTATCCAGAGGACACATCTGCGACGAACAAACCGATTGTAGAATACACCATCAAAATCAACTACAAGAAGCCCCGAATCAATCGCGTCTCCGAGGCGCACGCATTCGCATTTTCGAGAGGCGCAAACGCTTCCTGTCAGCACGCAAGCCCGCACCCGCATCAGCTTCGTGAGATACCCAACCGCTCCATCCACTCGAAGACAGCCAAAACGGAGTAGCTGATGGCGCCTTCGTGTCTGGGCACTGTTGCGAAGCGAAGCCTCCGGCGAAATCCCACCGCTGCCACCACTGTTGCGAAAGACGGCGACGCCAACACGGTCCCGAAGGCTCCACTGCTTTCAACTCCGCCGGGAAGGTCACCAGCCGTTTGGTAGCGTATGTTTCTCAGCTCGCGACTGCTTCTGCGCAGAGCTGATAAGACGAGCGGACGAGACGACGGTGAGTTAAACAAGGTTTATGTACAGCATATATACAGAGGCGTTACAATTTCGGCACTGGGGCCGACAGAGACTCGAAGAGCCGAGCTCTCCTCTCTAACACATAGGTCAGCTTTTCGCCTAAGACCGCCGATTCACACACATGTCGGCTCTTCGACACGGGGACTCCTCTCTCATAGGACCGCCGAACGCGACGCGCCGCAGGGCTTCTTTTATTTGCACTGGGTCCAACCAAAATGTCCAATCAGAAGCGCCGCTGGTCGTCAGGGCAGATTCCTCCAATGTGGTCGCCGCTGGGCCACGTCAGACCCCCAGACACGAAGACGCCGGCTCGCTGTCACGTGCGCTGCTGACTCACTGCACGTGGGCCAGAGATGCGACGCGCGTGTTTACGCCGTTGAGTTGTTCGCGTCAGGCGGACTGCGGGCTGGCCTTGACCCAGATTGCCTTTTTCAGAGGCACGGACGTTTGACGAGGACTCGCTGGCATAACAGCACCCCCGCCGCCAGACAATGCACCCGAAAGACGAGCTGCTTCCACGGGGCTCGGATGTCAGGTGCGCTCGTTCGACAGGTCCCTCCAGGTTCGCCTCCAGGGCCATGGGGAGAATACAGCTCCAGACTGTTCCGGAAACACATCCTATTTTTGACGACGGATCCCAGCTCCACTGGCTTGTCGCCACAACTTGCTGGCCAACTTCGCTCGTCTCTTCTGACCATTTTCGGTTTCAGCACTTGACGATGGTTCTGAAACTTGCTAAGAACGGTTCGACAACAGACAACACACGACACACGCAAGTGCCCTCGGTCACCCGACAGAACACCAGACAAAGTATAGTACAACATATACCTAGCTAAGTGTCGATCGGAATTTTGTTCCCTCTACATCAAGAGGCATATGTGGGACACAAGACTCTTAAAGTAAGACTTGAATTTTTCACAATTACAACAACGCAACGAATTAGAATACCACATAAAGTTGGCCCCTTGAGATCACTCTGAACGAGAGCGCTCAGCCCAGGTCGTGATGAGGTCAAAATTTTGCCCCGAATCGCCAGAGAGAAACCGAAAGGTTGAGAAGTTACTAGCTGGAACGCACTGCTCAATGCACCTGCATTAGCGTTTACCTTTCCTTTATTTTTTTTGATAGCGAACGTCAAAGTTGCGCTGTGGAGCAACATGCTCCACTTCAGTAACCGGCCACTTTTAGGCGACGATACCTATGCGGCACCAAGAGCGGCTCACACTTTCGACGTTGCACAGGGGAACAACGATACGGCTTGCTACGGATTGACTCCTCACCGCTTAGCTCGATATCGTGTTCGATCACCCTCGTGTTTCCGGGGCGGTCCGAAAACACGTCTCCAAACTCGGAACCAATCTTTCTCAGGTCCTCTTTCTCAGGTCCTCCTTCACTTAAGCTAGGCTCTAGGTTCAACTGTTCCCAGATTACTTTCGATCCCCCTTTGATTACCTCACAAGAACTAAAAATTTCTGCTTCCTCTTCCTCTGAAGCATTCAACAGCTGATTTACGACCGCTTGATGTTGAACGTAGGGTTTTATCAAGTTGTAAATTTTGTTCAGCCGCCTTCCTAATTTCACTTTATAATTTGTATCGGAAAGCTTCGATAATACTTTGGCGGGCCATTCCCAATCAACCTCAAGCTTGTTCTTTTTGAACGGCTGCAGCAGCATTACCTGACTTCCTACTTCAAAAGCACGCTTCTTCACCGATTCCTCGTAGTGCTCCTTCGACAGCACTTTTGCCGCGTTTTTCTGGCTTTCCACTAGCGCTTCAATTTGGCTTTCCACTAGCGCTTCAATCGAGAGATCTTCACGCTGCTCTCGAATGAGCGTCTCTCGATCAACTCTCGGCAGCTCGCTCCAACTTTCCGCTACAGGCGAGAGCGTTGCAGCCCTCTCGCTCTGATCCAATGGCGCCATGTCGTCTCCCCTTTCTACGGAAACCGCGCCGGTCGGTTCGGCGACGGGCCGCTCGCGCGATTGCTCACATGACTCACGCGGAAAATTTCCTCTCTGAGGTTCCGTCGACCCGCCGACAAGGTCACTTGAGAGTTCACCGCTTTGAACAAGGTCAAGCTCTTGTGAGAGCTTCCGCGCTTGCGATCGCGTGAGGGCCATGTACGCTAAGTTGGGGAAGAACGATTTACCCTGCTTTTTGAGAAGCTGCTCTGAGTTGTTGGAGAAAAGATAAGGAAAACGATCGGGAAGCGCGGCAGACAAAGCCGCTTCGGTGCGAAGCTTACCGAACGGGCCTTCAATGACAACCGTGGCGATTGGTAAGCAAGCACTCTGCTCCTCGGCGACTTGCCTGATCCACGCGCATTCTCCTGTAAAGTCATCCGGAGACACCAATGAAGGATGGACAACATCCATGGTTGCCGCGGAGTCTCTAAGTGCTCGACACGCTTTCCCATTCACACTAATTTCTTGGATATACGGCTCCAACAACCGCATGTTCTTTTCCGATTCTCTAATTGTTGCAAAAGCAAACTTTTGCTTACAGTTTATCGCGATGTGCCCTTCCTTTTTGCAGTTGTAGCAGATTAGTGGCTTCCGTGATTCAAACGCCCGTGTGGTATCAGTGCGTTGTTTAGAAACCTCACTCGATTTTTCCGCTTCTGTTTTCCCTTCCCCTACAGTGTCCTTCGTAAGAGACGGGTCCCTTTTGAAATTACGGTGCGGAGCGGGTTTCTGTTGATCAGGTTTCTTTGAAAAGCCCTCTTTTCTTTCATCCTTTTCAACGCGCACTGCCCTGCTATGCAACTTTCGGCGAGTATAATACTCCTCAGCTAACTCTGCTGCCTTGTTTAGCTGTACTTCACCAAGTTTGTCCTGCAGCCAAAGTTTGACATCCTCCTCGATGCAGCGGTAGAATTGCTCCAATGCAACGCATTCCACCACTTTATCGCGGTCGTCATAAACACCTTCGCCCTTGAGCCATTCAATCAAATCGGCTTTAAGACGAAACGCGAAGTCAACGTGTGACTCATTCCCCTTTTTAGCATACCGGAACCTTTGCCTGAAAGCCTCGGGTGACAACTTATAACGTCTCAAGATCACTTTCTTAACCTCGTCATAGCTCTCAAACGCTTCCCTCGACAAGCAAGTTATCGCGTCGGACACTTCGCCGGGAAGAAGAGCTAGCAGGTTCCGCGCCCAAAGAGACCGCTCCAAAGCGTTTCGCTCACAGACGTGTTCAAACTTGACGAAATACTTCGTCATGTCCTCGCCTACTACGAACGGTGGCAGTTGGTCCCGAATTCTAAAACCGCTGACCTGAACTGTTGGAGAAGCTACGCTAGGCACCTGCGAACACTGTAGGATTGCCAATTCTAGTCGTTTCAACTCGAGACGCTCCTGTCTCTCGGCCTCCTCGCGACGTTCGCGCCTTTCAGCTTCTTCACGTTCGCGAGCTTCGCGCCTTTCAGCCTCCTCACGTTCGCGAGCTTCTACTTCCCGCCTTTCAGCCTCCTCACGGCGTGCTTTAATATCCACCCAGGCCTCATCGACTTCCTCAGCCGACACTCCCTCATCCTTCATGATCTCAAGGATCGCTTGCTTTCGTTTCGCACGGCCCAAAGTAATGCCGAGTTCCTCACAAATTTCGATGAGTTCCTTCACTTTAAGGTTCTCCATCGTTCACACTAGCCTCTTGCTGTTTGCCCCTGTTAACAATTTACTTGCCGTACCCACTATAAGTCAACTAGCAAGACGCGCAAGCAATTTTTCACTCTGCCGTGTTTACCCCCTCCGCATTAACTTTGGTTTCAAAGCACTTCGACTTTGCTTGAAACAATCAAAGCTCACTACAATGCTTCACACAGCCCTTCTCTAAACTACTACAACCTGAGCTAGAGTAGTCTGGTGAACTGAGGGGAAAACATCAGGCACTCACCGCATCGATGTCGCTGACGCCGGCCGATCCCACCGCTGCCACCACTGTTGCGACGCGAAGCCTCCGGCGAAATCCCACCGCTGCCACCACTGTTGCGAAAGACGGCGACGCCAACACGGCCCCAAAGGCGCCACTGCTTTCAACTCCGCCGGGAAGGTCACCAGCCGTTTGGTAGCGTATGTTTCTCAGCTCGCGACTGCTTCTGCTCAGAGCTGATAAGACGAGCGGACGAGACGACGGTGAGTTAAACAAGGTTTATGTACAGCATATATACAGAGGTGTTACAATTTCGGCACTGGGGCCGACAGAGACTCGAAGAGCCGAGCTCTCCTCTCTAACACATAGGTCAGCTTTTCGCCTAAGACCGCCGATTCACACACATGTCGGCTCTCCGACACGGGGACTCCTCTCTCATAGGACCGCCGACCGCGACGCGCCGCAGGGCTTCTTTTATTTGCACTGGGTCCAACCAAAATGTCCAATCAGAAGCGCCGCTGGTCGTCAGGGCAGATTCCTCCAATGTGGTCGCCGCTGGGCCACGTCAGACCCCCAGACACGAAGACGCCGGCTCGCTGTCACGTGTGCTGCTGACTCACTGCACGTGGGCCAGAGATGCGACGCGCGTGTTTACGCCGTTGAGTTGTTCGCGTCAGGCGGACTGCGGGCTGGCCTTGACCCAGATTGCCTTTTTCAGAGGCACGGACGTTTGACGAGGACCCGCTGGCATAACAGCACCCAGGGGAAAGGGGGTTGGCGCCAGCAAGGCGGTCGGGACGCCAGAGTCCCGAATGTGGGAGAGGGAGTGAGTTGCAGTTGGCTTGGAACCCCCGTAGGAGAGGAGTCGTTCAAGAGCGTAGCCGTCGACGCGGCAGTCCATCCGAACGCTGGCGTAAGGCGCAGAACAGCACTGGGAGTCTCGGTTTCTCGTGTCCACGTGCGTATTCGTTGCGAAGTCGACAGTCATCAAGGTCAACCCTACTGCCGCCTGGGCTTCGTGTTGCTGCGGCGTATTCGCTGTGTTCCTTTCGTGCACCAAAGAGGTTGCTGGGGAAGCTGGCGCGAAGACATTGTTTTCCTTAAAGGAGCTGGTCGTTGGTCCGGTGAGTGATAAAGATCCATTATCGGCATGGAGGTGCGATTTCCAGTGACTTCTTTCTTTGTCCACTAAAATTTCTGCTGGATGGAATCGGTTCTTGCTGCAAAAGTGACTGTCTGCAGGAAACTTCGTTCTTCTTAAAGGGATTAACTGAATATACGAACAGCTCAAACTATTATAAGTAGTTACAGCGTAACTGCGGAAGCAGCCAACAAGGACAGAAAAGAGCGCTGACTTTCAACAATAATTTAATAGCGGCGGCGGAGTGGTGTTCAAGTACAGGCGAAAAAAAAAGAATGGGCACGCTTAGAAGCATGTAGTTAACCACCACTGCGATACAATGTGAACAAGGCTTTTGTCATTTGTCTACGTGCTAGCAAGCGTTGGCCGACCGTTTGGTACCGCTCGGACTCTCAACGTCTGTCTGCTCTGACGACAATGGGGCGGCGAGCCAGTCGCCGTGCACGGAGTGCATAATGCAGGGGTGCACCAGCTGCGCCTATTGTACCAATTTGATACAATTCCCGTTTTTTACGCCTACTTGCGCCACGCTACTTCATAATGCCCAGCCAGCCTCAAATTTTCTCAGGTGCGTCTATTTCGGGGACAAATGGAGGTCACGCCAGCCACTTGCAGTTTGCGCCATCAGAAAAAGCACGCAGACCCTAACTTAAAATATGACGAGAAAATGACAACGCTGTGCGCCCATTGGTCCGTTGACCGCAATGGATACCTATCGGTGGGACGACGGAACCTCAAGAGAAAAGTGCATTGTTGTAGCGACCAGTGCATCGTCCGAAATGTATATTTCCTAGCCTGAAAACTTGGCTATGGCTTGTGAAGAACTAAAGCTGGAAACATATACGCCACGTTTTTCTCACGCGAACAAGCTCAACGTGTTGTGAACGCCACAAATTCTTTTTTTTTGTCTTGGAAGTTGTGTCGTCCCTGGCGATGGATAGCCGGTAGGGTTGTCGGGCCCGCGCTGTTGTTATTTTACCTGGTCGATCGGGCTTTGCAAGGAAGCCGAGCGAGGTGCTGTTTGGCGTTGCATAAATCAGTTGCCAGAGTTAGGGGTGGCTTGTCCAGACTGCCCTCAAATTTGGCGGAGAAATTTGCCCCTGTAGTTGAGACTTCTCTGTGAGGTGAGGTCGCAAGTGCATGAGCGACCCTTGCCGAACCGTCACCCCCCGGAAAAGCTTCCGGGGGTGACGGCCGAACCCGGCAAGGGACGCTGGCCGTTTTGATTAACAATGAACTGCGCCTCACAGGACGTTGGGACGCGTTCTCTTGCTGTGTGTGCTGCTGTGCAATTAAGAGATTGTAGGTCCGTTCGATTCACCTGCACCACTTGGAACCGGTTCATGGTGGTGCCCGATAGGTGCACGATTGGTGCGTGGCTAGTTCAGAAGAGTAGCAGCGGTGTCGACGCAGCCGGATAGCAGCGCGCCACGCAGAATCGAATGCCGAAGTGCAGTGGTTGTGCCATGTCTTCTGCTGTGTTCCAAACAAGGGGTGCGTGCGTGTCGTGTGTGCGTCCCTGTGTGTTGTTTTCGTTCGTGAATTAACATTCTCACACCTGTAGCTTTTCTGTACGAAGATGAACTCTGGCCTGCTTTCAACTGTCGTGCAAGTCGCCATGGAGCTGATTGGATTCTGACAGCGACGAAGAGTACGATGACTTAGTCGCAGCAATAGCAATGAAATCGGCGAGATTGGACCAAAATCGCATGTCAAGGTATTGTGAGGACGTTGTTGACCGGTATTTCGGTTTCGAGTTAAAAACGGATGTTTCGGCTGTCACGGGAAACGTTCGGGGATCTCGTTGCCCGCTACCGGACGTCCTCGTTCTTCCCAGATTCTCCTGGTGGTCGCCCACGGATTAGTGCAAACAAGACTTGCTTAGTAGTGCTGAGCTACCTCGGTAGCCAGTCGAGTATGTACTCCCTTGCCGACAGATTTGATATATCTGAGTCGTCAGTGCGCACGTGCATTGAGCGTGTATTGAACTTTTTACTCAGTATAAGCGAAGAAGTCATTTCTTGGCCAGACAGTCGTGAGCAAGAACGGATCAAGACTTGCTTTTTGCTAAGAAGTGAAGGTAAAGGTCCGCGCAACACCATAGGCTGTGTGGACGGTTGCCACATAGAGATTAAGAAGCCGGAGGAGTCGCCGCATTCGTACTTTAACCGCAAGAATTTCCATCTGTGGTGCTCCAGGGAATATTCAATGACAGGAACAAGTTCATTGACGTTTTAATAGGATTTCCTGGATCTGCACACGATGCCAGGGTGCTTCGTGAAGGCCCTTTCTTCGAGGTAGCTCAGACGAAGTGTGCAGACAGTTACCTGCTTGGAGACTCTGCATACCCCTTGCTTCCGTGGTTGTTGACACCATACCGAGATAATGAACAGACCTTTCCAGCATGGAAAAAAGCGCTATAACAAGTGCCACTCGCAGCAGAGATCTGCCATTGAGAATGCCTTCGGTCATCTGAAACAAAGGTTTCGAAGGCTTTACTTTGTTGACGCTGCTACAATCAACAGTGCTGCCTTATAGTAATGGCTGCTTGTGTGTTGCACAACATATGCAACAAAGAAAGGAGTTCCTTATTGAGCTCCAAGAAGCTGCAGAGATTGAAGAAGTTGGAAATGATGATGAGAATGATGTCACAGACCGAAGTTTGGCTGCATACAGTGAATGTCTGAGAAAGGCTATTGCTCAAAAGCACTGTTAGTGCTTCAATGAGTATTTTATGGACGATAGTGTGAAGTGAGAATGTGGTGAAGAATTGTGGGTATGAAAGAGTCGACTATAAAGTTGTCTAGAAAAACAATTTTGATTCACCTCAATTTATTCGCAATTTTTTCTACATTGGCTTTCTACAGCAGTCACTAAGCGTTCAAGAAGGCTCATCTTTGCCTTCGACCGCTCCTCCCTCTCTTTCCGGCTTTCTCTAAATTCCTGAAGGAGACACTGAATTGGCGTGCAATCCACCCTTTTCCTTTCTTTAAGGCGTTGGCTTGACGCTTCTTCAGCTGCAGCTGGGTCTTCGTGTTCCGCAGGTTCTTCTGAGCCAGATACTGCAGCAGCCGCACCTTCTGGTCTGGCAGGTTCTGCATCCTCAGATGCAATTACTAGTGGATGATCACTAGGCCCGCTTGCATTGTGGCTGTCCCTGAAATGAATGTAACCTCACAAACATGAAATATTACAGTTTCACGTACAATAACTTTACCTGTTCTTTTCAATCACCCTTCCTGGGGTAATCAATACTGTCGGGGTGATGTGATGTTCTTTTTCTAGAACATCACTCAGTTCTCTAGAAATAAAAAAAATATTGGTAATATGGTGATGAATAGCTGAATATAACCTGTACTCACTCTTCAAATTCGCAAGACACCCTTCCACTTCCTGAAGAGTTATTTTTTGATTTGGTCCGTTTGCAAGCCGCTCAAGACTTTTCCATTTGTTCTGTACTTGCAGCGGGCTACACAGACATTAAACTCTCTAGATATCATTTCGGCAAGTGTTTGCCACAGGGCCTTTTTCGTGCTGAAAGAAATACATTCAAAAATACAATGATCACAAACAGAAAGACTTGGCATGTGTGAGAAACCAACATGTATAGGTTAGACATGTGGTGCATTTCACAATTACTCCAAATAACACTTACCGAAAGCCACCCTTTTTGCCGACAAGATCTTTAAGCTCCTTATATTTGTTAATTAAAAATATTGTTTTCCGTTCGCTCCACAGCTCAGGCTCTGAAGGATGTTCGCTAGCTTGGCTGGGTGCCACAAGTGGAACGTCTGACAAACGTTGACTAGCATAGTCATGGTCATCACAGTTTTGTTGCTGTGGCCCGTTCTCAAAACCAATGTGATTACTGTTTCCATCTATAAGAAAATGTAGCAAGAGTCATGCTTCAGGAAGGCTTTGTTGCTGATTGAAAGGTTGCATGATGCCATTTCATTTGACAAAATCGTACATCTTGTAGGAAATAATGAAACCACAGATGGGCATGAAAGACAAAATATTAAAAGAATGTTATATTTTGCACCTTTAAATACTTGTATTACTGCGTACTAAATTTGGGGTAATTGAACTGCTTGGAACTTGCGAGCATTATTTTGTTGAAAAAAAAAGTGGTCATGGAGTAACCTTGCTTTTTTTACACACTGAACCGCCATTTAATATACACAACATTGTGAAGATCGCGAATATATTGAGATAAAAAATACTGAGGACCTAACAAAGAGCCACAACGTGAAGAATGGAACGATTTGAAAGGCTCCGCAAAAGACGACGGAAGGCAACGTCAAAACTGTTGACCGTGTACACGTGCTTGCGAGATATTTCAGGGTTAACTTGCTTACCCTGAAATCTCTCTAACGTGGCCATTAAAACTTCTTACATGCCCGTAGTAACATTATGTACAAACAATAAATCGTACACAACACGATCGCAGTTAACGTTTTTAAAGCCTTGTTAAACGGCCTTGTGTTAACAAATGCTGTCCACCCGAGAGCCTGCAAAGCGATTGTGGTGCCAAAATATGCGAGATGCGCATTACACGCCCGTCCGAATACCAAGCAAGCGCACTGGCATCCAGCCTAATTTGGTGTCGAAACGTTCACATACTTATTGCTCTAATTAACACAGGCGCTATGATAATAATCAGCAGACAAAACAGGTGTATGCCTACCTGGTGCACTGTAGGCAAAACCGTCGCCCTGTGGAATTCGGCTTCCGTCTTCGCTAAGGATAGGTGTCAGGAGCGTTTCCACGCCGTCTACGTTTGTTCTCACCGCCATCGTCGATGCCAGAGCTGCTGCTGCTGCAATCGTCTGCTTGCGCTGCACCACGCCGGCACTGTACCGGCACCCCCCACGACCAGAGGTGCAATAAAACGCGGGATAAAACGTGAACCAAGGCTGCACTCTCTTGCACTTTTTGAAACGAACGGCGGTGTGCAGAGGGCGCTAGGCTGCACCGCTGAATCGAACGGTAGGGTGCAGACTCGTAACTGGTTCTCGTGGTGCAGGTAGAGGTGTGCGCCGACTGGTCGGCGCGCCGCCGCCGATAGTGTTCGCCACGCCGCCGCCGCCGACGTGAACTGATCGGCGCGCCGCCGCCGCCGCCGCCGACGTTTTTCATCGGCGTAATCGGTGCGCCATTTATGCGCCAGTACTGACTTTTCACAGATTTGTCTTCTTTTTCATCTTGATTATAGCTTCGTTTCACATTTTATGTAGCCAGTAAAACCAGGCTTCTTAGTTATCTTCATCCAGCTTTAGAGACCGAGAGTACCACTATGAACAGCGGAACGAGTTCGGCGGCCGCTGCATGAAATGACATATTGGACAAATTGACAAAAAATAAAATGTAACAGTTACAGTAAAGCATAGACACTGCCATCTTAGGCTTAAGGCAATTTTTGCTTTTTTCTGTGTCGTAATTAGCTGTGATTATGGTGAGACGACGTTGAATGTAATGGCCCAGCGTTTTGGATGCGTGCGAGTTCACCATAGCACAATTCGAATATTCATACGGATGGAAAACGGCATCATTAACAGTCGAAGATGGCGGCCTATAATTGTGCCCGAAACGGGCGTATATAAAGAAGAAATGAAGTGGTAGCAGTGCAGCACGAATGCAGCGCGTTAGATGAAGGAGGAGAGGAATAAATGAGGAAGGACAGGAGGTTAGGCGTTAGATGAAGAACTACACAAAACCCCGAAGGATGAAATCGAAAGGGAGAAGTTTAATGAAGATTAAAAGCGTCGAGGCATAATACATTCTCGAAGCTACTCAGGGTATATCAGCACATGTCCGCGGTGTTAAAGTTGATAATTTCGAGGATGACCACTTATATGCAGCGTCTGAAATGCTGCAGAAAATATTCACTATCTGTTTTATTCTGTACCTTATCTGTTTGTACCAGCCTTTTAAGACATTGGATGCCCGGGATGAAGATGCCAAGGCAGTAAGATGGCAAGAGAGCGAAAGGAAGGCTGGGGGATTAACCATATCTTGGCTCCGGTTTTGCTGCCTAGCACTGAGGTTTGAGAAATAGGGGCAAGAAAGGGCGTGTAGAGAGACAGAAAAGAAAACGCTTGTGGCACTCAGGAGTAAGATGGCAAACTTAACAGAGGATTTATTGATTTATTACATTCTGTACAGACAGGGCGAGATTTCTCTTTCGAATGAGCTGGGTGGCTCACTATAAAGTATACGTTTTGACTAAATCAGGGAATGGGTCCAGAATGCGCTGTTGTATCACGAGACACACACACCATTTCTGATGGTGCCGCTCACACTCGCTCAAGTGAAGGTCTTTGATTGGGGTGTGCCACCCACACTGCACCTGTGACACCAGGAAACTATTGTCGTCGTCTCATCGAACGTCTTATGGTGTCGGAATGCCACCCCACTTCCCGGCTAAGATGGACAGTACACGGCGGACAGCAGGCTGGCAGCCCTTCGGTGACTTGTTTGATGAACAAAGAACGCGGCCCTCCCCCGTCGGCCCAGGCGCCGCGCGTAACAACGGC